>LOJH01052269.1:0-12082 GCA_001685095.1 Ellobius talpinus
CACCTTCCTAGACCTGGATGGAGTGGGGAGGACCTTGGACTTCACACAGGGCAGTGAACCCTGACTGCTCTTTGGACTGGAAAAGGTGGGAGAGGAGGAATGGGGGGAGGGGGAGGAAAATAGGAGGAGGGGAGGTGGAAATTTTTAATAATAATAAAGAAAATGGAAATAAATAAATAAATAAATAAAAGTAGCTCAGAGTTTTTTTTCTACCACGGGGTATATTTAAATGGAACATTTCCCCCTACTTGATATTTTTGGAAATCAACATTCCCATTCACAAGTTCTTGTAAAGATGCTATTTCTAAACTTCCCACTCTGGTCTCCAGTGCTGGTCGGGATCGGTAAGAGTGTAATCTTAGAGTCTAGCTTCTTGTCAGGCCACAGTATCTGCAGTGACCTATGCTCCCTTCCTCAGATACAGAGGCACTCTAGAGAAACACTGTAAGTCTCTGTAGGACAATCCTGTCAATCCTAGTACCAGGATATCTCACCTGGGAAATACCTTAACCTCAAAGGGGGCATTGGTGTCACTGGCATGGCCTTTCCTCCTCCTTACCCCTTTCTCTGCTTCCTGCTTGGAAGTCAGAGCCTGGCTGCAGGCTCCTGCTTCAGAACCCACAGTCTTTAAGAGTGCTCTCCCACTTCTGCCACACAGGCTCTGATGTCTCTTTTCAGAGACCCTGCCATGCTGTATGTGGTACTGGGCCCAAACCCTCACCATTCATTGCCACTCTGTCTGGACTGCTGTGAGTAACTTGCCCTGACTATTCTTGGACCCAATATGGGTAAGCCAGCTTTGTGTATCCCTCCATCTACCAGGAAGTGATAGACCACAAATTGCCTACTGGAAGGGAAGTGGAAGTGTGGTCTTAAGAAAAAGCAAACCCATTTCTTTCTGGGGAGAGTTGCCCAGGTCACTATGCTCACCTACTCTAACCATTCTCCTTAAGTCCTTAGGAGGATGAAGATTCCCATCACACCATGTGAATAAGTAACTGCATCCTGCTGAATTAGGGGTAATGAAGAAGATACCACTACTGTCCTAAAGGAAAAGCTCCCTGGGGTGGGGTTGAGGATTACAGTCATTGTTTGTAAAAGTGGGGACAGACAGGACAGACATTTTCTTCAATGGGTCTCACGGACACTATTTTTATCAGTCCAGTGGAGGCACAGAGATCTCTACCTTTTTCTGGATTGGCCTGAAGCCCTGTTGAAGTATTTATATCAGTAGTAGTTCAATGGAAGAGGTGGTGGTGGTGGCAGCCTATATTTCATAGTTGCCCTTTGGACTCAAAGTTTTTAATCGAGACGATTTCTAAAAATATATTATAATAAGACTTAAATGCTTGGCAAAGTTAGGTAGCAAGACAGTCCTTAGCAGGCCTGGGGGCCCTTGAGGATGGGCTCGTTCTTCAGGATTAGCTTTGGACCTCACCTCCCAGGTACCATGTGAAGTAGAATCCTTGCTTTGTTGAAGCCAATTAAGGGCCGTTTTCTCCTGGTCAAAATAATGGAATATGAGTTGTGTGTCTGGCTCTAGGTGAGGACAGTCTGATCTGACCCAGGAATCAACGTTTTGTAGTATTGTCCTCTCTATTGATTGTCAGTTTAACTGTCCTGTCAGTCATCTGGCCAGAATGCCACCCCTCAAGAAAGGTAACTCCCTAGAAGACATGCTAAAAAGGTGGGAGAAATAATTACCCAATTGATAATATAATACATACACCTTCGGAAGCCTTTTCCTCAGAGCAGATCTTACAGATCTTCACTGCTAAGTCTGTCCTCTTTTCTGAATTCTAAGCCAACTCCTTTTTCTCTTTCTATATTCTCTGAATACCAAGAAAAACTGCAAGCATGCTTTCCCTGACACTCTAGGCCCCTTTTTTCTTTCTTAAAAAACCAAACAAACCAAAAAAAACCCTACTCCTGCAGCCTCCATCACCGAACCTGCCTACTGTCTTAAATCTCAACACAAAAGATCCATCTCTTGTCCTCTTACCCATTTCCCCTCCTAGCTGCCAAGGTTTGGAGCTTACCTGCTCTGTTATTTTTCTCTCAAACTCTAATAAAAATGGTCCTCAAGCTTCCTTCTGAGTCCATTTTTAAATTCTCTTATCAATGAGATTAAGATTCCCAGGTAAAAGCAGAGATGACAAGTCAACATGGCTTCTATTCTCTTCACATCCCAAACTTCATGTCCTGTTCCTCTGATGTCTGTCATCCAGAGACGCTGAGAGCGACTCCAAAGATTTTCCCTCTTCTTATGGACTGGAAATTCAGTAGAGAGAAGTTCCATTTAGCTAAGGGGCAATATATTTTAAACTTAGCTCTGTGTTCTGATCATGCTTGATTATTGGCTTCCTTACTAATAAGATAATTCATAAAGAAAATGTAGGATTTCTTTTGCTGTTTTCAAATTCACAAATTTCAATGGAATACAACCTTAAGATCTTACATTTTTGATGGCCCTCAAATCCTTTCCTTGTTGGTTAGCAATAAATTAGCTTTGCAAAGGGAAGTTTAGTGCCAGATCATTTAGTTAGCTAGTTCAATAAACAATGGTGTAGGTGGTTATGGACTCTATGGCTTATCTATTAAAATCATCAGCTTGAGGTGATGTTATTGTGAGATGTAACCTCTAAGAGGTGATTAAGTCAAAGGTTGGAGTGCTTGTGAACTGTATTAGTGTAACACTAAAAGAAACATGTTAGTATTGCAAAAGACATCTGTATTAGTTACTTTTCTACACTGTGACAAAATACCATGACCAGGGCAACTTATAAAAGAAAACATTTAACTCGACTTATGGTTTCAGAGGCCTAGAGTCTGTGATGGTAGAACAAAAAAAACATGGCAGCAGGAGCAGACGAGAGCTTACATCTTGATCAGCACGTAGGCAGAGAGGGAACACTAGGAATGGCACTTTGGGCTGTGTCAGGCTCAGGGTCAGACAGAGTCTGTCTCTTGTGCCCCTGGGTCCCTTCTGCTTCTTTGGCTTTGGTACCAGATAACTGATTGACTTCATAATGAGGTGGATCTTCTCGTCCAGGATCACAAGCAAGCAAGAAGCAACATGGCTACAATCCAGATCCATGGCATTCAGCTCATGCTTCTTGTCCAGCTTCTCCTTGCTCTCTACATAGAAGAACATGGAAAATTATATCCATGTGGGTAGGCATGGTGAAGCCTTACTCCAGTGCTTCCGAATATGACTTCCTATACTGAAGGCAATCAATTAAAATGAAGTCAAAAGATGCATGCCTTTATAAACGGAAGACACCTGAACCTAAAGTCATGTACAAAGAGATGACATGGGGAGACAGCCACGTGAAGGTAGAGAACCAGAGAGATAACTGCAAGCCAAGAGATGTCAACAGCTGTTGAAAAGACACAAGAAGCAAGGTGGGGTGCCCTTGTCTCTTACAGTCCTCAGTGTGAAACAGCTCTTCTGGAGTCCTTGACTTTGAACTCAGCTCCTGAGCTGTGAGCCAATGCCGTCCCCCTTATTCTAAGCTTCCTAGACTATGTGATGTGTTGTGGCAGCCTGTGGACTTGAAGCTTCAGGCTGGAGTCAAGGACAAGAGCTGTTCAAAGATTCCTTCATCAGCTTCTAAAGCCAGAAGAAATCAACTCTCTCACACTGTTCCCCAATTGTTGTTCTTCTCTTCTTCAAGCCTTAGGAGATGGAAAGGAAAAAATATTTTAAAGGAGCCACCGAGGACCAAGTCCAGTTGCAGCAGAGGGAATTTCTGGGCAATAGTGCTGAGAAATAATATGACTGGAGAGAAAGCCTGCTGTGATACCTGCCCATAGAGTGAACCTGAGTCTCAGAGCAAAGACCCGGAGGCTTGGAGCAGAGCTCCCTTTTCCTCTTTCACCCTGGCTATATCTAATGTGCTTCTGTTAAAAATACATTCGTGGCAACTGCCTGTTTTCACTGTTGAAAGGTGCTTTTTCTTAAAACCGAAGTCAACAAAAAACCCTAAGCCAGTGCCCTTTCAAAGAAGTTGAATACAGATGAATATTGTCTCACATATTCTTTCATATTGTAACTTTATTAGAAAAATATCAAGCCATGCAGATACACTTTATGAAGGAAAGCACTCCCAGCATCCCGATTAGGAGTTAGCACAGTTAACTCTTTCTGTCTGCAGCACACTCAGGGCCAGCAGCTTATCAGCAGGAAGAAATGGAGGCAAGGAGGGGCATTCTCCGGCTTGTTCAAACCCTCACACTCAGCTCTTCTTTTCTCAGGAAAAACAGCAAATTTACACTGAAGTTTAATTTCATTGGATATTTTATTAACATAGTTATAATCATTGTTTTTCCAGAAAATCAAAATGATTTTGGATTCATGCCGAGGATTCATGCAACCGAACAATAAGGATGAACTTTAAGATACTTTTCCTGCCATGAACAAATGTTATTTATTTCTCAGAATTCACCATTCAATTATCTACATGTTTTAGTGCAGCATTTGGTAGATTATCATCTTCTGCTGGCGAATCCTTTCTTTTAAGATGGACCTACGACAAAGGTCAAAGGTCAAATGTTCATAAGGCTCTCTGTGCTACCGGGATACCATCTGTACTGCATTTTGTTTGGGAGAGCAAATGTTTCAGGTCATCTCTAGGGCACTGCTGTTTTGTCCTCGGTGAGGTCATCAGTTCAGCTCTAAATGCATATACCTCCCATCCCACGCAGATTTGTGAGGTTAATATCTTTTCCAAGGTGGAGCATGAGGGGAAAAAATCTCATGGGCACAGGCTTGCAGCACCTGGTGGTGTTAAGCTGCTTCGGGCGTTTCCTCCTCACCTGATACCACATAACTTATTTATATTAACATGGATAGCTTTGATGTAGAATATTCATGACTTTGTCAAATTCCATTTCCCCTCTTTCTCCTGTTCTGCATGCTGCAACCAACATCATTATCTGGAACATCCGTTTAAACACATGACAACCGTCCTGTAAAGAGATCTCATAGAAGGGATGTTTCTTTTCTCTTTAGTACTCTTCTCTCTTCCAGTGTCTTTTAAAAATATGAAGATGGGGGTAAAAGATTACAAAGCCATTTTCTCCGAGAGATCTTTGATAGAGTAACAGTAATTGGATTATTTTAACTTCCTGATGCAAATTAACTTATTTGCTTGGATAGTCAAAATAGTGAGCTTCAAGTGAGCTCCAGGGGGTGACATAATTATGGTTGTTAAGAATAATATATTTCTGGTTAAGGAAATCACAGACTTCTTTTTTGTCGCAGAGAGAGGGAGCACGGAAGGAAAAATTGTGGGTTATCTCAGGAACCGGAGAAGGGGGAGTTAGAGTGGGGGGGTGGAGTGAGCAGGCATAAGAAATGCTAGTTGATTGACAGGGTGCATGTACCAGGAAGCCAGCAGGTACCAAAGAGACTAAGTTGTATTTCTGTGAACCCTCAAGCTGCAGACTTATATTTTAAATTTATTTTTGAATCATACACTTGTGTACATGCATAGTTTTAAATGTCTTACAGCTTTTCAAGGCTCAGAAGAACTGGTATTATATGTTTGAACCAAGTGATGAATTTCTCCATTCTGCACCACAGTTCTCCTTGTGGATGGGCCAGATTAGTCACAGAGTTGAACTGGAGTGACTCTACTAGCAAGTACATACGGCTAAGGATGTGCAGACCCTTTGCTGAGTAATGGCTGAATTTCATACTTCCTTAAGGACGGAAGCTAACAAAACAGTAACAGTCGTAGTGTTTAATTGACTACATTTACTATGACCGTTGCTAGGGTTGTTTATGTGGGAGAAAAGAAACTGGTTAGCATCCCATTTGCCTGGCAACTGGTCCTGGTTCTGTCATCGATGGTTTTTGCTTGCTTTGTTTTTGTTATTTACCACAAATAAGCAGTTAAAAGACCCTATTTCTATAGCTATTAAGTAGAGAACAGGACGGGGTTAGTAAGTCACTATCTTCCCAACTTGATTTTCAGACACAGACCAACAGGTTCTGCCAGAAATCTTTCCTGGAAGCTGTGCCTGGAGGCTTGTGTTTATAATCCCAGCACTGGGAAAAGGAGGCAGGAGATCAAGGCCAAGTGAGTCTCCATAGTGAGAGAGAGGTGCTGTCACAGACTGACAAACAGGCCAAAAGAAAAAGATTTACCTGCAGCCTTGGATCTGCTCTGCACGCAGCTGTGGAGAGAACAGAGCCTCAGAAGCTGGTGACTTCTCTCCCCAGTTTACCCAACTCTCCACCTCAGGGCAGCCTCTGGGAGCTAGCTGCCTGCTGGGGAAACCAATCGCCCTTTCAGGCCTTTCAGAGGTCAGGCTGACTTTCCTGCCTCAAGGTCCCTGCTTTGGGGTCTGCCTCGCAAACTGCTCTTCCCTTTGCTTGTCTCTCACTTTGGTCATGCTCAGGATTTCCTTGCCTCTTGTTTTTGCACTTTCAAATCACTGTGAAGACTGTTACTGTGCCACAGTAGCACATGGGCTTGCTTTTGCTCATCTGCTTTCCCTGGGACTCTTGTGCAGCTCCACAGTCTGGGAGGACCCTTGTTACATCAGCGAACATGTACTTCAACCTTTGACTCTTCTACATGTGGTGATTTTAGGTCACGCTACTTAGTACATGTGGACGCTTTATGACCCCAAATCCTTTAGATGTAGTGAGCTAGATGTTTGTTTATGAAATGAAATCATTAATAGCCGATTCACTAATAACGCCCTTAATTAAAACAATTTTCCTCATTTCAATTATCACCATTAGGAAACTGAGTAATTACAATGAAAATTTTCTAGTATATGTTAAATTGCAGACTTATATTTTAAACTTATTTTTGGATCATACAGTTGTGTACATATGTAGTTTTAAATGTCTTACAGCTTTTCAAGGCTCAAAAGAAATGGTATCTTTTGCCATCCATTCCCTTATTTTTGATTTCTGTCTGGCAGGTGGCCATTACATTGAATTTTTTCTGGTATCGGCCTCCATATTTCTAAATGACCATTGCATCCATTACATTTCATTTTGATATTTTCTTTAAATTTTCTATAGGGGAGGGTGTATCTGTGCCGTGGCATGCACACAGATGTCAAAACTTGCAGGAGCTAGTTCTCTCCTTCCACCCCCTTAGTTCTAGGAAGTGAACTCAGGTCTTCAGGTTTGGCCGAAAGTGCCTTTACCTACAGAGCTGCCTTGCCCTCTCAGTTTTGGTATTTTCTCATTGCTTATTTGCCATACTCAGAATCCGGAAAAGTTCACCTGTTCCCTCCAGCCTGCTCCTGCAGCGACAACACAATTTCTCCAGGGACTGGCAGTGGCCTGGTGATGGCTCTGCATTACTTTCGACTGAAGTTTGTAACACAATGAACAGAGATTTAGATGAACTCTGTGTATTTTGCTTGAGTTAGCAATTGTTTCTTCTCTTCATCTTCCCAGTTTTCTGAGCACTTACCTTCTGCCTTCAGTTTTTCTTCAGAGAAACCGATCACCATATTGACTTCTAATCTTTCCTGCTATGTTTTGAATTCTTCCACGTTGGTATATTCGGTAATTATTCTTTAGTCATAGATTCTGAAATTCCATACTATTAGTGAGGTTAGCATTAATCTAAATATTTATACCTCTTATTCTAAAGTTTGAGCATTGGTGTTTTCCACAAGACATTTCTTCTCGTATGCTTATTTGCTTCTCTGGCAATTGTGCTATTTACAGCTAGAATCCTTTGACAGACTGTTTAATATACTTATATTTGATTTCCCATTTCTATTTTTAGTTTCCCTAATTTTGTTCTACTTTCTGGTTGTAGAATCACCCAGAATCACCTTATCTTCCAAAAGTTAATGATTTATTAGCTATATGTATGTTTAATTTTTGATAGATTTCTTTATAAAATCGTTATGGATATTGTTTTTGTATAACGAATTGGCATTTTATTACTTTGATAGCTTCTGTTAAAGTGTTTAAATTTCATTAGTTGTTTATAATACATTTTATTATTCAACATTATTGCTTCCTTTTTTCCTCCCTAACTCCCTCCCTCCCTCCCTCCCTTCTTTCCTCTCTTCCTTTTCCCTTCCCTCGTGACTCAGGTTTCTCAGAGTCCTTTTTCTCTCCTTGTTTCATTGTTATGTTTCTGGCTTCCTAAAATGATCTCTCACTTCTACTAACCATGATCTCTCCCTCCTCTAGCTGAGGCAATACAAGTTGGTTAGGAAGTCTGTGTTGTGATACAAGCTTGTCAGCTATTTTACAGGAATTATTTAGTTTTTAAAAAAATATTTTTTCATTATTTTGTACATTTGGGTTGTTTTGCCTGCTTGTGTGTCTACACTCAGCATGCATACCATGCCATGGAGGCTAGAAAAGGGTGTCAAACCCACTGAATTAGAGCGGGAGACTTTGTGAACAGCCATGTGGGTGTTGGGAATCCTGGGGTCCTCTGGAGGAGCAGCCAGTAATCCTTAGAGTTCCCCAGATGCTCTTTTCCAGTCTGTGAATTTCCTCTAAGAAGTACCTGGAAGGCTAAGGTTGGCTGCCACCCTTCCCTGATGGTTAAGGCACAGATACAGCCACTCTCTTCTTGACAGTCGCCCACTCTCTTGTTCCACCTGTGCCCGGGGTCCAAAAGTCTCCATTTCCACTTTAGCCTTCCCAAAGTGCAGACCTCTGACCCTTCAGTCTGATCATGTGGTGTAGTGGGTGGGATTTAAGCTGGATTGGTTTTGTAGTTAGCCCAGGGCAAAATAAAAATATCTGCTAGGTATTCAAAAATTACTAAGAACTTCAAGATGATAGCCACACAGGATTGAGCTACATGGGGATCCTCCTGGGTGTGGAGCTTTCTACCATTGTACAGATTGTATGCCTGTGTATGTTTTCATAGAATAAGGTGTCTACTATTTATTAACTAATTTTATACTTAAATCTCCATTTTTCATCTGTATTTGCAGTTCCAGTTTCCCAGAGGCACCGGAACTCTTTCTGGCTGCTTGCCACTTCTTCCTAAGGCTTCTCTCCAAAGAGCTTGATTTCTTGTGACCTTTGTTGTGTCTGTGTCCCGGAGTCTGAGAAATAGGGTGACATCATTTGTACGTTACCTTCCCCTCTCCTGCTCTCTTGGAGCTGTGTCTTATTTTCATTTGTCTATTTTCTCTCATCTTCTGGTGTTATGGAAGAAAGTCGAGTTACATACTTATCTTATATCTTCCATATTTAATGAGAAATATGAAGTTTAGTTTTGTTTATCACAAATTTTATCTGTAGATTTTGTTACATACTTATACTTACTAAAGGTAGAGTCTTTATTAGCTTAATGAACTATTGTGTCTCAAAAGGTTTTTAACAGATGTTAAAAACCAGTAATAAAAGGTGTTCCTTGATAATTACTAACATGAAATCAAGTGATTTTTGATATGTGCTTTTTCTATTAAAATATATTCCCTATTTAATCATTTAATAGTCAATGCATATTTCCTATGAGCCTGGTATGGCTTTGAATGTTTGATTATATAACATATTTGTTATAAATGTAACTGGGTTTGGCAATTTTTAGCTCTGCAGAGGGATCATAGAGGAAATCAGATCTGACTGACTCATTGTTGAGCTGAAGAAAGGGACGACCCGAGGGATCTTCTGTATTCTAAACTTGTGATGTTTTCAGTCTCTGTGGCTAACTGCACAGGACTGGACATTCTAGGTGTTTTAAAAATAAATCATGATCAAACCCATAAGCTATAATGACATAGTTACATTGGGTACAAATGTGAGGAGTTGATGCAATGAAGTGTGTGACAGTGGACATACTCCATAGTCTATGGAAAATGCTCAACCTCTATTCTACAACTCCCAACCCAACATTTGCATTCTAAACATTTAAAAAAACTGAAATTAGGGAGAAATGCATAACCTACTCCATACAAAAAACCAAATTGAAGATGTTCACAACTACCTTGCCTTGAGAAGCAGGAAACCTTTCTCCAGTCAGTTTTTGGAGACCTCGGTGGCACTCTGAATGTGGCTAAACTGTGGAGGAAAACTTGAAGCAAAAGTCAAGCCAGGAAGGCAGCAGCTGATGAAATGTAGGGGTCTACAAGTACCAGGCAACGCACCCCTGTTTCCTCAGATGCTCTTCTGATCAAAACCAGAAAAAAAATATGAGAACTCCTGAAAGCCAAAGCAATGAATAAATGTCAGAGTCATTACCTGCCCTTTTGCACTCTGCTACACTAACCAAGGACAAAAGCAGAGTTGGGTGAATTTTCTTCATGGCACCAGGAACTGCACTAAGGGCTTCGTACTCCTACACTTGCTCTTCTGGAATCTTACAGGGCTATTCCTGCAGACAGATGCTTATAGAAACAGGAATAAAGGCTCAGGAAGATGGAAAAGAAATCAAGGCATACACAAGAAGCCACATTCTGCACAAACATTTTTCCCATTCCAGAGGCTAGGCCAAGCCAAATATGCAGAGATCATGTGTACTGTAAGCAGATTTCTCTGCTGTATATTTATTTGTTGTTTTTTTCTCCTAGTTTTGTTGACAGCTTACATGAATTGATATTATCAGGAAAGGTGTTATAAAATAGGAGTATCAGAAATAGCTCAGCTCCATGTACAGATGGTCACAGAGCCCTTAGACCACAAAGACTTATATCTGACCTCTGATAGTGGGGCATAAACATGATATGAGAAGGATTCATGTTTAACACAGCGTAAAATGGAAAAAAAACACAGACCATTCTCATTTTAAAATAATATATTTATTTTATTTTATGTGCATTAGTGTTTTGCCTGCATGTGTGTCTGTGTGTGTCAGATCATGAAATTACAGACAGTTGTTAGCGGCCATGTGGGTGCTGGGAATCAAACCCTGGAAGAGCAGTCAATGCTCTTAACTGCTGAGTTATCTCTCTAGCCCCTCACAGACCACTCTTAGTTCCCTCAACTCAACCACTGTTTCCTAAAACAAAATAAGCAAACAACTTTCTAAGAGAACCCTGTTACAAAAAACTAGATTCTTACAATAGAATGTCGCATTATCCCCAGAAGAGCCCCATATTCATAAGGCTCAGTTACAAGGAAAGAAGACCAAAGATGAGCTTGAGGACTCTTTGTTTCCTTAATTATGTAGGACAGTTTCAGAGGTTCAAAAGTATCTTGTTTGAGGGAGAGGATCATCAGGAGACTGTGTCTCCTCACAAAGGCTGGGAAGCTGTGCCTATGATACCCCAACAACAAGGACAGCAATTGGCATTCTAACATGGAAGGGGGAAAGAGCAAAGGCCTTCCCCTAAACAAAGAACTACAGACAACTAAGAAGTGCTAGGAGCTGAAGAAAGAATCCTCTCCAGGGAAGAGTCCCTTTTTGGTTATCCAGTCCCAAGTCATCAGCTCTGAGGTTGTGTACACACAAGCAATGATTAGGTTCTATTTGTGCATAATGAATTTACATAACAACAATTAAAGAAAAGAAAGCCAGAGGCCGTGAATTGGAGAGAGAGCCGGGATGGGGTGAGGGAGTACGAAGTAAGGTAGAAGAGAGGAAAGAAAGGCAAGGGAAAATGATGTAATTATATTTTAATTATAAAGATTTAAGAACATATCTTGCGACCTTAGTTCTCTTTCCCATCTTGCAAGATGGCTGGTGAAAAAGCCAAGAAATCTGATACAAAAGAGAAGAAACCTGCAGCCAAGAAGGCTGGCGGTGATGCTCCTGCCGCTGGTGCAGCCAAAAAGGGTGACCCTAAGGCTAAAAAGCTCAAGAAGGCGAATCCCCACTGCAGCCGAAATCCAGTCATTGTTAGAGGAATTGGCAGGTACTCCCGATCTGCTATGTATTCCAGAAAGGCCATGTACAAAAGGAAATACACAGCTACGAAAACCAAGGTTGAAAAGAAGAAGAAAAAGGAAAAGGTCCTTGCCACTGTCACAAAACCAGTTGGTGGTGACAAGAATGGTGGCACCCAGGTGGTTAAGCTTCGAAAAATGCCCAGGTATTATCCTACCGAAGATGTGCCTTGGAAGCTGCTGAGCCACGGCAAAAAGCCCTTCAGTCAGCACGTGAGACGCCTGCGTGCCAGCATCACTCCT
>LOJH01052270.1:0-12378 GCA_001685095.1 Ellobius talpinus
TATTATGTATACAATATTCTGCCTCCATGTATGCCCGCATGCCAGAGGAGGGCAAGAGATCTCATTACAGAGGGCTGTGAGCCACCATCTGGGAATTGAACTCAGGACCTCTGGAAGAACAGTCAGTGCTCTTAACCACTAAGCCATCTCTCCAGCCCCCACCATAGGATTTAGAATCCTCTAGGAGACACCTGGCATGTCTGTCAAGCCATTTTCAGAGAGTTCAAAGAGGAAAGCCCCTGCATATGGGTGCCCGTCTCACTGGCAGGAGTCTCAGACTGAATAAAAAGGGGGAAGGGAGGCAGGTGCTGAGCACTGTAATCATCTTGATGTGAGGGACACGCTGCCTCGGGCTCCAGCTGCCACAACCTGGAGCCCCACGGTAATTAACCATGTCCTCTTAAACCATGAGCCAAAATAGAGCCTTTCCCCTTAGGTTGTTTTCTGCCAGGTATTTATTACAGTGATGAGGAAAATAATGGCTGTAAGGGTTCAGTAGGATAAAGGGTGATTGTTCTATCCTAGAGCTCATAATGATGACCAGACACTAATATAAATTCTGAGAGTAGTGATCCCCCACCCCCTGCCCCAGACAGGGTTTCTCTGTGCAGCCCTGACAGTCCTGGAGCTCACTGTAGACCAGGCTGGCCTCAAACTCACAGAAATCCTCCTGCCTCTGTCTCCTGAGTTCTGGGCATTAAAGACATGTGCCACCACCTCTTGGATGAGATTCTTAAACCACTGTGGGCCAGTATTAGATAAAAGAACACCAGCAATCACCCTGCTCCAGGTACGTCCCCACCAGCGTGTAGACACTTCCCAAGAGGTGCTGAAAACAGTTAATGTCACTGGAACAAATGAGCTGACTGGGTCGGTCAGTCATGAGAAAGCTGGGAAATATGGCCATTCTAAGATCTGCCACTTGACTCAGGGAGTTACATTCTGGTGAGCACAACTTCCCTGTAGGCAGCCAGCTTCCCCAGCCTCATCACAATGGCACAGATGAGCGGCCAGTCCCAACCAAGGACACTGCTGTGTGGGGACCAAGAGCAAAGCAGAGAAGAGATACGGCTGTCATCATACAACCAATGCCAAGTCCAGAGCATCCCAAGCTCAGCCTTATAGAGGTCAGGAGAGCATTAAAATAATTAAAGTTGGGCAGGTGGTATACACCTTTAATTCCAACACTCAGAAGTAGGAGGATTCCTGTGGGTTCAAGGCCAGGCTGGTCTCCATGGCAAGATCCAGGCCAGTCAGTGCTCTATGATACTATTTCAAAAACAAAACAAATATAAAACATAACCATTGAAATAATTATATAAGTGAAAAGAGAACCAGCTCGGTTATTAACGTCCTTAGTTATGCTTTTGTGGGTTCCAACATGTTGAGAGAAAATGGAACCTTTGGATAAAAGAGAACGTCCCTTTTTAAATTCCAGAATTGTTCCTGATGCAGGAGCAAGACACTGTCACCCAGGCAAGACCATCCTGGTACTGGGTTCTCCACCTGGGAATCAGAGAAGCACGAAGAGCTTCCACAGTCAGTCTTAGACAAGAAAGGCAGCAGCTTGGGAACTGCAAAACCACCTACGTCTTTCTCTAAAAAAGAATTCTGACAAGGTAATTGCCCACGTGATGAACCTCCATGGTGAGGTATGTAGATGGCACAAAACACCGTATGATGAAAGAACGTCATGATTCCTCACACAGCCATTTCCTCCCACAGCAGTCTCTGTCGCTTAGTCCTCACGCTCCCTTCAGGGGCCATCACAAGCTCTTCATGAGGCGGGGCGTGCAGGCAGCACCCTCAAATCGGGTAGTCTTCTGTGCCATCTTTGCACTCAGTGTGTCTTAGTGGATGGATGTTTCTAAATTTATCCCTAGGCATTTTAAAAGATAACTCTCTGCACTGATTTTTTTCCCTCTATGGTAATTGGTCTATTTAAGATTTCTTGCGCTGGGGAGATGGCCCAGCTGGTAAGGCAACTTGCTGAGCAAGTGTGGGGACCTGAGTCCTGCTGAGTGGGATCCTCAGCAGCCACATAAAAAGCCAGGTGTGGCTGTGCACACAAGAGCCTATGGCACTGTAGGGGTGGAATCGTGAATAAAGCAGAGACTGATAACTGACATCCTCCTCTGGCTTCTGAATGTGCACATGGCTGCATGCACACATAGACACACATGGAGTTCAAAGGGATCATTACAATCCTTTTGATTTTATCTTTCAATGTGATTTCTCAGTATTTGTTTCTTGTTTGTGTATTGAACAAGAATACACAGAGCTGTTAATGCTTTATCTCCCCCCAACCCCCCAGTGCCAGAGACTGAAGTGGGAACCTCACAAATACTAGGCAATCTAACACTGAACTACATTCCTAGCCCAGGTTTATCTACTATTTCTCCTTCTCTCCAATGACGTAGCTCCTCTTTTTAAAAACCACAATATCTGCTGCCGTTGTTGCTGTTTAGAGACAGTCTTTCTGTTTAGAGACAGTCTTTCTGTTTAGAGACAGTTTTTCTGTTTAGAGACAGCCGTCTGTTTAGAGACAGTCTTTCTGTTTAGGGACAGTCTTTCTGTTTAGAGACAGCCGTCTGTTTAGCCCCAGAAGGTCTGGAACTGGTAATGTAGTCAATACTGGCTTCAAATTCACCATTTTCCCACCTAAGCTTAACGAACGTTGTGATTACAGATGTGCGTCACTGTGTCTGGTTCTTTATTATTTTTTTATTTCCCATGCTCCCCCCCCCAAGACAGGGTTTTTCTGTGTAATAGTCCTAGCTGTCCTGGAACTCACTTTGAAGACCAGGCTGGCCTCCAACTGCCTCTGCCTCTAGAATGCTGGGATTAAAGGTGTGCATTACCGCCGCCTGGCTATATGCTTATTTTGTTATTCTTACTCTTTAAAAAAAAAAAAAGATTTATTATCTCTCTCTCTCCTTCTGTTATGTATGTCTGTGTCTGTGTTGGGGTATGTGCACATGAGTGCAGTGGCCCAAGGAGATTCCCAGGGGCCAGAGGTATAAGTGGTTACGAACCACGTGACCAAAGGTGCTGGGAAGCAAACTCACGTTCTCTGCACAAACAGTATGCACTCTATCCACGGAGCCGTCTCTACTGCTCGTACCAGACCCTAAGCCACTCCTCTTTTGCGCCTCCTTGGATCGTATAAATCCAAGGTAGGGCAGGCTTTTCTTCTGAGCAGCACTTCAGCTATCTCAGATGTGAAGACTTCTCATTGTAAAAAAAAAAAAAAACTGCAATACATTTACATTGTTTTATGTTCTAATGTACTGTAAGATTTTGTTATGTGTGATTATAATGTGAAGCAATTTAGTAGACAGTAGAGGTATTAAGAGACCTACAACACTTCCTGATCCATGCTGGCTATGTTTCTTCTATCTTAGGAAACTTATGAGGCCCTTTCATGGTAAAATTTTTGGCCTGTTTTGTTTTGTTTTTGAGACGGCCTCACCACACCAGGCTGGCCTCTGCCTCTGCTTCTCATGCTGGGACTAAAGGCTTGACCACCATGCCCTCCCCACCCACATTATTTTTTGAAGCAGTGTCTCTCACTGGCCTGGAACTTTATTACTCTAGGCTGGCTGGCTCAGTGAGCCCCAAGGTTCTACCCGTCTCTGTCTTCCCAGTCTGTGCTACCATGTCTGGCTTTTTTCTGTGTTGTGGGGATTGAACTCAGGTCCTTATGCTTGTAGGGCACACACTTGTACAAAATCTGTTATTTCCCCTGCAGAGACACTACTCCCCAGGAGGTGGCGCTACAAGCACGAGAGCAAGAGCATGCACTGTGTCTGCGCCAGTCAGTCCTCTGTACCATTATGCAGCACAAATAATAAAAACCCAGAGACAGATATTGGGTTCAACTTGAAGATCAGAAAAGCAAAAGCAGTCAGCCACTAGAGAGACTCTTACCTCTTTCAAATCTTCAGACTGAAAAAGAGAAAGTTCCTGTCTCATTCTGCCTTATATTCCTCTCTAGTGCTGGGACAAGAGGCATGTCTCACCACCACCGCCCAGCCTCTGTGGCTACCTAGTGTGGCTGCTGGGATTAAAGGTGTGAGCCACCACTGCCTGGCCTATGGCTGACTAGTGAGGCTCTTTTGCACTGACCTTCAGGCAAGCTTTATTAAAACACAAATAATATACCACTATACTGATCTGAGAGAATTAGTAGCTAATTTTGGATCTCAAAGGCAAATCCTAGATGGTGGAGATCTCCTGGGTACATTTTGTTTTTAACATTTAAAACTGTAGGCTTTAATAAATATAATGAATATAATAAAGTCAGTTTGTGGAGAAGCTGACAAAGATACATAAAATAGGAGACACATGTAGTCAATCTACATTTCTGTATTTCATTCCTCTTGCAAAATATATCAAAGTTGTTTACTATACAATTTTTCAAATGTAATTTTGGTTTTGGAAGTCCTTTATTATAAATGCATATATGTACAGACATACACATATTTGTTTTGATTTGTTTTTTTCCAGACAGGCTTTCTCTGTGTTGCTCTGGCTATCATGGAACTCACTTTGTAGACCAGACTGGCCTCGAACTCACAGAGATCTGCCTGCCTCTGTCTCCTGAGTGCTTGGATTAAAGGTGTGCGCCACCATGGTCCGGCCACTTAGATCTTTCTTAAAGCCATACTTGACTCACAGTCTAAACTTTGTGATTGTCCTAAGGATTATGAATACTTCCCCATAAGGTATACACAGAAGACTATTAGAAATAAAAGAACCATGGAATTTCATGACGATGGCACAGGGCACCCTGTAGGCCTGTTTCGTCCATATGAGTAAACTGTGAATCAGCACTTGCTTATCCCTTCCTGTAATAAACTGCTGCTGTGGGCTACTTCACATATTACATGCACATATTTGACAGATGATATGCTTGAGCATAGCACACATGAATGCATCAAATTCTTCAGGGTAATACATGTGACATCAAGCGAGGTTGGAAAGGGTTAATTCTTTTTTTTTGATTTCAAGCTATATTTATTTGTGTATTTTAGGTATGAGTTTCTGTCTTCATGCACACCAGAAGAGGGCATCAGATCCCATTACAGATGTGGTTGCTGGGATTTGAACTCAATACCTCTGCAAGAGTAGTCAAATGCTCTTAACCACTGAGTCATCTTTCCAACCATGTCCCTCCTCCAGAGGGTTAATTCTTAAAAACTATGCCTTGATGTAAAATTAGAACACCTTTAATCCCAGTACTCAGAAGGCAAAAGCAGGCAGATCTCTGTGAGTTTGAGACCAGCCTGGTCTACAGAGCGAGTTCCAGGACAGGTTTCAAAACTATAGAGAAACCCTGCCTTAAAAAAACAAACCAAAAAAGGTGTAAGCCATAGGATCTCTCTGTGAGCTGAGGGCCAGCCTTATTAATGTAGTGAGTTCCAGGACAGCCAGCACTAAATAGAGATACTGTGCCACAAAGAAACCAACCAAATACCCAACCAACCAACCAACCAAACAAGGGAATTTGGAATAGTTCCAAAGTAAGATTTTCTTTCCTTCTTTCCTTCTTTCCTTCTTTCCTCCTTTCCTCCTTTCCTTCCTTCCTTCCTTCCTTCCTTCTTTCTCTGTCTTTGTCTCTCTCTCCCTCCTTCCCTCCCTCCCTCCCTTCCTTTGTTTCTTTCTTTTTAATTCATATGCCCTCATGTGCGTCACAGACAGGTATGTGGAAACTATAAAATATGCACCCAAGATTTACCATGTCTGGGCTTTTTCTAATAAGTGGAATGTCCTTTTCTGTGACTCCCGCAACACTCTGGTAAAGTTCAACTGATTACTTAAGAATATTCTCTAAGGGCTAGAGAGATGGCTCAGCAGTTAAGAGCAAACTGGCTGCTCATCTAGAGGGCCCAGGTTCAATCCCAGCACCCATACAGTAGCTCACAAATGTGCCCGCTAATGTGAATTTCAAGGGATCTGATGTCCTCTTCTGGTCTCTGCAGGCACCAGGCTTGCATATGGTGCACAGAATACATGCAGGAAAAATAAATACCCATATACACAAAATCAAAAAAGAATACTCCCTAAGTCATGCATGGTGATAGATACTTGTGATCTCAGCATTATAAGGTTGAGGCTGGAGCATCACCCTGAGTTTCAGGCCACACCAGGGTACACAGTAATACCCTATCTTAAGACAACAGCCACAATAACAGAAAAAAGTGTAATCTATAGCCAAGCATGGTGCTGCATGTAATACTGGGTAGAAATATCTCAAGTTTGAGATCAGCCTGAAAGACATAGTGAAACCCAGTATAAAAATGAAAAGCTGAGTGGTAGATCTCTGTGAGTTCGAGGCCAGCCTGGTCCACTGGTCTACATAGTGAGTTCCAGGACAACTAGAGCTACATAACAGAGAGAGCCTGTCTCAAAAAAGCAGAAACTAAACAAACAAACAAACAAACAAAAACCCAAAGTCTTCTCTAGCCTGTCTAGTAGCTTTTTTCTAGGGAGAACTTTCACAGTTGGACTAATTCCTTCTCTACTTTGTTGCCATCAGACAAGGATCAGACTTTCAACCGCTCACGACACTGGCCTAACTAGTGCAGTATGGCGAGCTCTCTGCCTCTGACGAAGGTCGGTTCTGAAAGAGCCCGGTCCTCCATAGAGCTGCCGGCATGAACTAGAGTAGAGTCTTTGCTTCATGGCAAAACTGAGGATGCCTGAACCAATGCAGGAAAACAGGAGCCCTTACGGAGGTGGCAGCATTCTGCGACAAAGTCAGAATGTGAGTCCAGAAAGGCCCGTGTGAGCTGCCTCATCCAGATCCCTCACTTTGCAGAGAGAGACACTGTCCCAGGTGCAAAGGGACATCTCCAGCCTCAAAGTCTCCAAATGTCCTTGAAGGCCCTCTCTGACTTGCTACGATGTGTCTGCCTTGGTGACAACACCTTCCACCCTAAGCCCCCAAGTCCTCTTGGCTTTTCTGAGACTCTGGAAAATGAACGAGTTCTTTTAACTTGCTAATCTGCATATACGAGTTTCTGCTTTGTGCTAAGAATAGAAAAGAGATGTCAATCATGCTTTGAAGGCTGAGTGTACAGACAATGAAAAGGAAATGGAAAGTGTGTCCACAGAGAGGGTGCCATATCATGGTTCTAGTTTAGAAGTCACTGGATCCCTCCCTACTTCCCTCCCTGTCCGTCTGTCCATCTGTTCATCCATCCATCCCTCATGTGTGCAGCAAAACCTTTAGCCTGCAGTTGGTAACCTCTGACTGGAAGATGAAGATGTGGCCAGACAGCTCAAGGGCTCAGGAGTGACTTGACTGAACCTACTTCCTCATTCCAGCAAAGCCTAGGGACACACAGCAGTAACGATCCCTTGCATGCTGTTCACACGGCCACAGCCATGACCTAAAGCCGCGGGAAGCATCTGGGAAGCAGCTGTGGTGAGCATGGGCTGGGGTTAACAGCATGGGGTTGCTTGCAGACTCCAAGAGGAGGGAGAGAGGCAAGAAAGTTAAGAAGATTTGCAGAGGCGTTTTTCCGTGATGGGCTCCGACCTAAGCTGGGGTGGGGTAGAGTGGAAAGTGAGGTCATGAGTGGGTGGGTAGAGCAGAAGGATGAAAGGACTATGGGTTCTTGTGGTCCTGAAGAATGATGGGATCTCAAAGACAGACATCCTGAGGAGTGCTCACGGCAGGCCGCAATGGGAAGAAAACAGTCAAACCCGAGACAGTATCCCTGAGCAGGTGAGGACACATGAAGGACAGGCATCTGAAGACAGCACAACTAAGGGACTAGGAGGTCAGGGCACCACCAAAAAGGCCAAGCATTAGGACAGCAGCGGTGTTGGAGGGACAGTGACCTAGAAGAGAGGGAACGGCAGGAGAAGGGTGCGTGCGGAGGACAACAGAAGTCCTCAAGCACATTGCTCTAGCTGTAACAGCTGCATCCCTTCTGCCAGATGAAATGGATCTGGTCACTGAAGCAGAACTTTCTAACGCTAGATCCCTGTCACCAGGGGTGAGTCTACCTTGTTCTATTTGCATCCTTGACAAGGTGATTCTTACTCTCTGAAAGTGAGAACTCGCAGCCTCTGCCTTTAGCAACCCCCCTGCCTTGACTTCTCTTCTCTCACCAAGGGTCTTACTGCCACATTTTATCACGAGGAATGTGGCCTTTCTTCAGGTCTGTGGCAGACTGCACCCTGGTAGACATCCCATCCCCCATGTCCCCTTTCTGACCTGGTACTGACACTCCCTCACTGACAGCTGACATCTTCCTTGCCCCCTTGAACTTAGATGCACCTCAACAACTGCCTCAAACCATAGAGGTGTGATTCCTGAGACGAAGTTAGAAAATATAAAGTGGCTTCAGCCTGGGCTGCTCTATCAGGACATGTGTGCTGGACACCAGGAAGCCTAAGTCACAAGGAGGAGTGTGTACAGTCAGGGTGACAGACAAACACGGAAGAGGACTCTGCAGATGTCCCAGCAGCTGCTCTGGTCTTTGCTGGAGGCCCTAGAAGATGACTTGCCCTAACGAAAAGAATGAGAGACCCTGAACGACTGGGCTCGAGGGGTTTGTAGCAACAGCTCCAGTGTAGCAGCTCCAGGATGTTTCTGCCTCTCAGAACTTACGGACACATCCCTACGGGAGGCCACTCTGCATCCTCCTCCTCTTTGCATGTTGTTTTTAACTGCCTTCAGGAGAGCCTACATCAAGAGCATGGATCCTTAAATTATTTTTGGATGGGGAGAAAACCAAACATAGGTACTGGGGAGTTCTCAAAGAGCTGAGTTCATTCCACAAAACCTACATTAAAAAATTAATAATTTTAAACTTTAAAAGGCCAGACATAATGGCATGTAATCCCAGCTCCAGGCAAATGCAGAAGGCAGCTGCTTGGGGCTCACTGGCCAGCAAGACGAGCTTACTTGTTAAGCTCTAGGCAAGCGAGAGATCTCAAAAGACAGGCTGGACGGCGCCCAGGGAACCACAACTGAGGTTGTCCTGTGCACACACAAACAGGAGTTTGTGAGTTCAATTTTTTTTAAAGTATTATCTATGTCAATGGTTAAACTGACCCCAGGAAGCCTAAAACATGACAGACACAGACTTACAATAGAAACTTCTGCAGGGTTGTGAAAATGCCATGGCTAGGGGATTCAGGTGGGCGGGCAACGGTTTTTCAGAGCTGTGACGGGAGCCTAGTTTTATGAGTCAGGATTGGCTAATGTAATGAGGGGTGGAGATGGCAACATGGGAATAGACTTCTGCTTCCTGTGAACTTTTGCTTGGGACACAAGCTGGACACAGTTATATAACATTACACAGATACTATGGGTTCTGAGCTCTGACAATTAGGACATGTGGTTGAAAGACGTAAGAAACGGAGTAGATGGTGAGCTCAATGAGCTGCTACTTATGAACCCTTGATCAAAAATAGTGTGTGAGTCGGGCAGTGGTGGCACACACTTTTAATCCCGGCAATCGGGAGCCAGAGGCAGGCAGATCTCTGGGAGTTTGAGACCAGCTTGGTCTACAAGAGTTAGTTCCAGGACAGGCTCCAAAGCAACACAGAGAAATCCTGTCTCAAAACACACACACACACATACACACACACATACATATACACACAGTGGGTGTGTGCTTGTGTGTGTTGCATTTTTTTTGATTTTTGAGACAGGTTTCTCGGTGTAACAGTCCTAGTTGTACTGGAACTCCCTTTGCAGACCAGGCTGGCCTCAAACTTGCTGAGATCCACCTGCCTCTGCCTCCCGAGTGCTGGGACTAAAGGTGTGTGCCGCCTTTAGTTCAGCTGTGTGTTGCTTTTTAAAAACAGCATTGTCCTCTACATTTGTGCTGTGGCATCTAACACCTCCAACACCCCCTTCCATACAGATACACTGCCGCACACATGAATAATACTAAATATTAACATTTTTTAAAAGGAGGAGAAAAAATAGAGCCAGCAAGATGGCGCTTGTCAAAAAGCCTATGACCTAAGTTTGATCCTTAGGACCTACACAAGAAGAGGATCAGGACTGGAGAGATGGCCCAGAGGTTAAGAGCACTGGCTGACCTTCCAGAGGTCCTGAGTTCAATTCCCAGCAACCACATGGTGGCTCACAACCATCTCTAATGAGATCTGGTGCCCTCTTCTGGACATGCAGGCATATATGCAGGCAGAACACTATATTTTAATTTAATAATAAAATTAAAAAAACCAAAAAGGATCAGGAGTCAGAGGCAGGCGGATTTCTGTGAGTTTGAGGCCAGCCTGGCCTACTGGGGATGTGCCACAGTGGAAGGCACTCTCCCAGCATACATGCAAGGCCCTGGGTTCAATCCCCAGCACCGTACACACAAATGGCAACTGCATAAACTGGATGCTGCTTGTCTACAACCCCAGCACTTGCGCAGTGGAAGCAAGACAGCCAGAAATTAAAGGTTATCCTTTGACTAGAGTCTCAGGACAGTCTAGAAAACACGAGGTCCTGTCTCATGTATGTGTGTGCGCGTGTGTGTGGTCCCAGGGATTAAACCTGGGGCCTTACTTACTTACTTACCACTCTACCACTAACCCATATACCAAGGATTCCTTCTGCTTTTTGTTTTAAGGTAGGGTTTCACGAAATTGCCCAAATAGACCTTGACTTGAAATTCTCCTTCCTCGGCCTCTCAAGCAGCTGGGATTACAGGCCTCTGCCATCAGCACAATTTAGAAAAAAGGTTCCGTTTTCCTTGTATTTTGGTTTGTAAGACTATGTAAAATATCTTTGGATTCAGATGAATTTCCTAACCAATCTTGGATAAGTTCTGTGTCTTTATAGGATTTAATTTCTCCATTTTTAAGACAGAGCTAATACTGACATCTGCTTGGCACACAATTAGCTTGTTTTGATTGTCGCACACATGCACGCACACGTGTATGTGGTTAAGAGAAAAGTGTTGGAGCATAGCTAGTTTCATTTAAGAATAGGATATTTCTGTTTTGATTTTCACTTTCCACTGTTCATTAAAGATTTAGAACAATGGGTTTAAAACTTTGTGTGGAGTCATGAGTTCCCTCGAGAATCCTGAAAGTTATAGACTTTCTCTCCCTCTCTTGAGAAAAAGTACATATGCACATACAGGAGGTTCCCAGACCTTCCTAGTTCACTCATGCCTACACCATAAGAATCACAGAGCATGCTGTCTTCTTTGCCAAAATCCACAAGTGCAATGCTGCAGTGATATCACCAGGCGTTGGATCAGTGAGCCAGTCAGGCGTCTACTGGCTGATATCCACTTACAAAAATGCAGCAAAGACTCCAGGTAACACAAAGGGCCTCCCCTGCAGCATTTATAATATCTTCCTTTTCTTTTTTCTCTTTTTTGTTTTTTCGAGACAGGGTTTGTCTGTGAAACAGTCCTAGCTGTCCTGGAGCTTGCTTTGTAGACCAGACTGGCCTCAAACTCACAGAGATCCGCCTGCCTCTCCCTCCTGAGTGCTGGGATTAAAGGTGTGCGCCATCACCACCTGGCTTCCCTCTATTTTCTTGCAGCACATACAACAAACCCAGGAAGGCAGAGATGTGTGACTCAGTGTGAGCAAATCAAGAGTGTTCAGAAATAGTAGGGAAATGAAGCATTGAAGAAAGCAGGACTCGTTCCTAATGGCAACCTCCAAAGTGCAGCTGCAGAGATCAAGTGTCTACCCAGGATTTCAGTGGGTATCAAAAGTCATGACCACCAATATGCATTATGTCACTTCCCTGGAGCATCCTGTTCACCTGTTTGGCAATCGACTCCATAGAATGATTGGTTTACAAATTTAAAAAAAAAACATTTTTATTTACTTTATGAGTGCTTTCCTTGTACAAATATGTGTGTACCACATGTGTGCCTGGTACCAATGGAGGTAAAAAGAGGGATTGGATCCACTGGCATTGGAGTTACAGGTATCTCTAAACCATCATGTGGGTACTGAAAATCAAACCCGGGTCTTCTGCAAGAGCAACAAGTGCTCTTAATCACTGGGCCATCTCATTACCACCTTGATTTTTTTTGTTTTGTTTTGTTTGTTTTTTGTTTTTCAAGACAGGGTTTCGCTGTAGTTTTAGAGCCTGCCCTGGAACTAGCTCTTGTAGATCAGGCTGGCCTCGAACTCACAGAGATCCACCTGCCTCTGCCTCCCGAATGCTGGGATTAAAGGCATGCACCACCACTGCCCAGCTTCAATTTTATTTTTATGTGTACTGGTATTTTGTCTATGTGTTTGTCTGTCATCACATGTATGCCTCTCCAGTTATTAAAGGCATTCACCTTTAACAATATGACCACAAGCTGGGTGGTGGTGGCACACACCTTTAATCCCAACACTTGGGAGGCAGAGGCAGATGGATCT
>LOJH01052275.1:0-12377 GCA_001685095.1 Ellobius talpinus
TGTGCGCCACCACTGCCTGTTTCTCTTTTGGTTTTTTGAGACAAGGTTTCTCTGTATAACAACCCTGGCTGTCCTGCAACTCACTTTGTAGACCAGGCTGGCCTTGAACTCAGAGATCCGCCAGCCTCTGCCTCTCGAATGCTGAGATTAAAGGCATGTGCCACCACCTCCCAGCCCTCCATGGTCTCTGTATCAGCTCATGCCTCCATGTTCCTGCCCTGACTTTCCTTAGTGATGGCTGGGATATGGAATTTACAGCTCCTTTTCTTCCCAAACAACTTTTGGTCATGGTATTTTTATCACAGCAATAGAAATCCTAACTAAGACAGGAGACATGCACTAAGTGTTATCATTTATAAAGAGGTGGTGGGGGACTGGTCCCAGGAGGGAGGGTGACAGGTCACCTGAGGCCTTGGCAGGTCCCTGCCAGGTGACCTGAGGCCTCCACTGGGAAACAGACAGACAGACAGATATACCATGCAGAGAGAGCAGGGATATAGAGTTCATTTAATGGGTTATGAAGGGGGAAGGGGAAGGGGAGAAAGAAAGAAGGAGGGGGAGGCAGAAGCTGAGACAGGACTGGAGAGGAGGTGGGAGATCTGCTAGCCTTACCTTGGTGGCTCTAGCCTTGCTTTGGTGGCTCAGTGGAAGTGTTGGGAGTGGGCGGAGCTTGTCTCTTTAAGAGACAGGGTACCCAGGTGCCAGACCAGGCCATCAGATTAAAACACTATGGGCTTTAAATTCCACTAAGCGAGCACTGTTTAAGATTTATTTTATGTAAGTTTATTTAAACCAGATAAGTTTTTAAAAAGCACTGAGATGGGAAGAAAGAGAATCAGTCTAAATGATGTGCCTGCAGAGGCAGAAGAGAGTGTTGGAAATCTTGAAGCTGGCAGTTGTGAACTGCTTGCTGTGGGTACTGGGAACTGAACTCCAGTCTTCTGCAAGTGCAGCAAGTGCTTTTAAACCTCTAGGCCACCTCTCCAGGCCCTATATCAGAAACGTTAATCAGCATACTTTTCTGAGTAGTATGATGAAGTTTTGCTCCACCATGCTCCATCCTGCTTGAGCTATCAATCACCTGCCAGTATAGCCATGCTGTAATATACTCCTCAATTGTGAAGGGTCAGTTATCAGATCATCAGTTAAGAAAATGACTGCTTTACTTAATAGCTTCAAATCTCAAATGCAGCAATGCAAAGAAAATACCAGAGCAAAAGACACAGAAAGCTAGACCGACTCTGATTAACTGTAGGGTATATAGAGAAACAATTTGGAGTTTGTGATTCCAGGGTCCCACTTAGGATCTTAGAAACTATCCCTTGAAGACAAGAAGAAACTACTGTTATCAGCTGCTAAGTGATTAAATTTTTCTTCAACGTTTAACTAGAGATCTTACTCAGAGATCAGAATCAATGCCAAAAACCCAGCAAGAGGCCCAATAATCTTACACAATTTCCTCCATGATATGATTATTTCTACCTTTTGTCCCACAGACCTGATGGGGAACATACCCAGAATCTTAGAGCTGGGGCCTAGCTTGCTCCTAGAGCCAGAGATCAGTAAGATAGAACAGACAGACTTCTAGCAAAGCCAGTCCACATCAGTCTCTCCCATAAGGCCATCCCTCTTCTCACCCTAATCTCCAGAACCAGAGCTCTGAGAAGAGTCCAGCCTCCCGACAACAGTTATTGGATTTTAGTTTTCTTCTTCAAATCCAAACTGCAAAAGTCAGAAACAACAATTATGAACCAAATGTTGACAGTTCCTCACACTCTTGAAGACAATGCATACATAAAACCACTAGCTTAATTATTTCCACAAGGACCTCTGCCTTTACCAAGAGAAAATTATGGGAAACTAAGAGGCCATGCTGGAGGAAGTGAAAGCATAGAGCCAACTGCTAAAAAGGAGTAAACAAATAATTTAAAATGTAACACCACATTAACTACAGGAGTAGATAATGGAGTCAATAAAAACAAAGTTCTGACCAGGCGCAGGAAGACTGACCAACACAAGGGACATACACTAGAAGACCTTGAATTGCCATGACAGGATGGGCAGAACAACCCAGCCTACAGATGCCACAAAAGGGACAGCCCAAACAGGAGCCCAGAAACAACCCAGAAATATGCTAATGCTTCTCTCTAAAGCCACATTTTCTTTTAAAATGTGACAGGATATGCCAAAGTACAAGCTGAGATATGATGGAAGTTTATGAGGAAAACTCTGGTTGAGAGAGTAAATTTTGCTTATTTAATATATAAATTATAGCCAGGTTCAATGGTACACACCTGTAATCCCAGCACTGGGGATGCTGAAGCAGGAGGATCCTGAGTTAGAAGTCAGCCTGTACTACATAATAAGGACTTTGTCTCAAGACAGGGGATGGTGGCACACACCTTAAATCCCAGTACTTGGAAGGCAGAGGCAGGTGGATCTAAAGTGAGTTTGAGGCCAGCCTGGTCTACAAAGTGAGTTCTAGAACAGACAGTACTGTTACACAGAAAAACCTTGTCTCAAAAAACCGAAAAAGAACTTTGTCTCAAAACCAAACAACAAAAAACACAAATAATCATCGCGCTGTGTTTTCCAGCATGAAGCACACTTACAGTGGGACTCGTGGATCACAGAGAGGAGAGCTGTTGGGCTCAAGTAGCCCCTAGCAGCTGCAGACATTAGGAGGCATCTGCCATTTTTATCTCTGCAGTTGGAATCCTCAAGTTAGAGAACATGGGTTCTTTTCTGACCCTCTGTTCCCACCTCCTATGTATATTTAGATAATTGGTGTTTAACTTCAAGGTTCTAGCCACCCACCTGAACTAATTTTATAAGGTAGGGTGGGAGGTGATATAAAATCCCTTAGATTCCCTCTGAGGTCTATAAATAGAGCCTCAGGAAGGCAATGAGCCCACCTTAGGCAGGACTTCCAGAGTGTTTCCTCAGGAGGTTCCTCCCTCAGGTCTAATCTAGGCACCTCACAGGGCTAAATCAGAGGATGTCTACACACATCATCCATGTGACAGCCAATGAGAAAGCTTCTATTGTCTGCAGGCTCAGAGTCTCCTTTTCACAGGGGCCACCAGCTCTGCTTTCAGTGTAAGCCTGCACTCCACAGGAGCAGAATCATTGAGGACAGCGTGTACAGATAAAGTCTGCATTTGGCAAAATCATTAACAGTAAGATAGAGGATGGAAGGGAGGCACAGATGAACAGTTTGTGAAGAAGCAAGTGTGGGAAAACACAGCGGGGAGGAGGGCACTGAGCGGCTGCTTCTTACTTTTACTCTCCTGCAGGCCTGACTGCTACAGGGTGGAAGCTGCTCTGCAGGAACAAGGTCAGCCCTTGTGTCTGGGAAACAAGCAGCAAGCATTCCTGACAGGACAGACATCAAAACCAGACATCCTGGACAGACAACGCATGCTAGGGTTCCCTGTGATCTATAAAATGGGTGGGGAATGTGAAATTCTCTGTCTGGAGAGGGATTCAGGTTGGGCTGATAGCAAAACTCAGTGAACATATACTTAATGTGTGTATTATACGTAAACATTACACAAAGAAAAGCACCAAAGTCAACACTGAATATACTGAGTATACAGTTTATTTTGAAATGAATCAAAATAGGTTGATGGCTGGACAGAAGAATAGGACAAATAAATGTGCAATTAACAAGCATAGTAAAAAAGACATGGGGTGGGTGGGTAGCTGTGTAGTAATATGGCTGAGTCTTGCAAGACAGGGGTTTTTTTTGGTGCTGGAGTTGAAGGAAGGGCTTCTGTCTGTTGGTCAGGCACTGCAGCAATGAGTGTTTGCACTCTAACCCTTGAGTGTTTTGTTTTGAGATACTGCTGAGCAGCAGTGGCACAAGCATTTAATACCAGCACTTGGAAGGCAGAGGCAGGCATATCTGTGAGTTTGAAGTCATCCTGGTCTACAGAGGGTGTTCCAGGAAGCCAGGGCTACATAGAGAAACCCCGTCTCACTAAAAAAAAAAAAAATCTTTTTTTATTTAGTGGGTTACGGAAGAGAAAGAGAAAGGGAGAAGGGGAAAGAGCAGAGAGGCCGAGGGGGGGAGAAGGAGGGAGGGAAAGAGGGAAGTAAAGAGGGGGGAGAGGAGCTAAAGCAACAGCTACTTCTTCCAGAGAAAGGCCTCAGGCTGCAGACAGGAAGGAAGATCTGCCTGCCTCCTGAGGGAGTGGGCAGGGTTTGTCTCTTAAAGGAGCAGGACAGACCATTACACTGGGAAATTCTAATAAAACCTGTAAATTGGGCTGGGCGGTGGTGGCACATGCCTTTAATCCCAGCACTTGGGAGGCAGAGACAGGTGAATCTCTGTGAGTTCGAGACCAGTCTGGTCTACAAGAGCTAGTTCCAGAACTGGCTCCAAAGTTACAGAGAAACCCTGTATCGAAAAACAAACAAACAAAACCCCCAAAAAACCACAAACCTGAACCTGTAAATTGTACCAGTGGCTCCAAGGTCCATTGCATTTTGAGAAACCATAGTTTTATGAAATAAATCCTTGTGGGAAACAGTCAAGAACTCACCTACTGTTTTTACAACTTTGGATACATCTATAATAATTTCAACGTAAGAATTAAACAAATGTTCCTTAAATAATTGTGAAACACCTGTGGTTAAGAAGTACCAATGTAGATAGGCATGGTGGCACACACCTTTAATGCCAGCATTTGAAAAGTAGAGGCAGGTGGCTGTGAATGAGGTCAGCAGCACGCGCGTACACACACACACCCCTCCACCTAATCAGTTACTGCAGAGAAGTCCAAAGCCCATAAACGGATCTCAACCACAAAAGTTTATCTATTCAATTTCTAAAACCAAAGGAGTTAATTTCCAGAAATGTCCACTGCTACTTTTGAGCCATTTGTGAATAAATATTATCTCTTCCTTCTTTCAGATAGTAAAACTGGCAACACAAAAACTTTTTGCCCTCAAAACATCAGCACTCGACAAGTCAAACTCATGATGGTGTAAAAGCAGTTGAAGGAGCCAAAAGAAGAATACAGGCCTTTTCTATTACATTGAGGCGGCTTCAATTTGAACTGTAAAGCAAAGATACATTTTCACTTGTTTTGAGACGGGGTCTCGTTTCCTAGCTAGGCTGGACTGGAATTCACTATGTAGCCTGTGCTGGCCTCAACCTCACAGAGATTCGCCTACCTCTGCCTCCAAAATGCCGGGATTAAAGTTGTATACCACTACCACGTGGCTGTTTTGTTTTTTTTTTAACTGAATATTTCACATCTATTATATCCAGTTGCCATGGCTTGGATAAACCTTTAAAAGTCCTTGTGCTGTTAAAAAAAAATAATCCCAGCCAAGTAAACTTGCTAGTAAAATTGGGACTAATGAGAAGGTTGTAGAACCTTTAAGAGGCAGGTCTGGTTACAAATTTTCCAATTATGAGGGTATACCCTTGAAAGGGATTTTGGGGGCCAGAGAAATGCCCCAGTGGGTAACAGTACTTGCTGTGCAAGTCTGAAGATCTAGGTTTAATCCCAGGACCAAACATACAGGTGGAAGGAGAGATAAACTCTGAAAGGTGCCCTCTGACCCCCAAATGCACAGTGGAGCAAGTGCTCCCCTCCCGCACCACACACAAATACAATAATAATATATTTTTTTAAAGGAAGGAATACCGGTTCATTGGTTTCCTAGTCTATCCTCTTACCCCCCTTTTTTTGTTTGTTTGTTTGTTTTTTTGTTTTCTGGCTTCCATGAAAGGAGCAGCTTTCTGTACTACACACTTCTTCCATAAGTCACTGTGCTTCCAGGCCCATTGCCTTCCATATGGGGGCGAAATAACCATGAACTAAAATAAAACTTAAGCCAAAAGCAAACTTTTCTTCTTTTTAAGTGTATTATTCCAGTTATTTTGTTAAAGTAACAGAAAGCAGAATGTCAATCTTGGGTATTACTTGCTAGTAAACTTAGACAAGGGAGCATGCTCAACAAACAGCTCTTTCCACTGTTGCTGTGAATAAGACACTGGCTTCTATAATACATGTATTAAAAGATCACAGACTCTAGACACTAGAGCCTCAAAGGAGTGAAACATGAGGCCTTTCATTTTAAAACGTAAAAATTTTCTCAGGTTTAATCACACTAAAAAGAAAGCCATGCATCTCACATTTAAAATGCTGATATGCTGATGCCCTTAAGAACTAAAGATTAAGCGGGGAGAGATACTCAAAGCTATGACATACAATTTCACTCTCCTTACTACACGCCACCATCCCGTCCCTTCTACAATTTCCAGTCAGACCTCTGTAATCAGGGTTAATAATAATTTGAGAGTCAAGATCCTAGAACATTCTAAATGATGCGAAAGATAACAACTATAGTAACTTCTGAAAGATCATAGAAGGGAATAAATTAAAGTCTTAAAAACTCTTTGAAGTATCCAGTCTTAATTCTGAAAATAAAAATCCTGGGAACTTCCAGTTACAGTAATTCAAACAAATACCTAGATAACCAGAAAACCCTAAGGATTCAAATACCTTATACTGATGGAGAACAAAGAAAGAATTGAAGAGCCCCACGTGCTAGAAACCAAGAGACAACTGAAATAGGCAGAAAAAGAAAAGGACATTTCTGCCTGTGCTATACACAGATGCAAAAAGGCTTCCCTACAATCTGCAGCCACTAGCCAGGATCTAGTCTCTGCCTAAGATGAACTCACAGTCAAAAGTTACAAAGCAATCCAACAAGGGCAAGGGACAGGAAACGGTAAAATCTGACAGACCAAGTAAGTACACTTAAGGTTGACGACAGAAAAGATAGACTCAAAATCTTAGAGACAAAAATGCCAATGAAAGCCAGGTTTGGCACTGAGGAGGCAGAAGCAGGTAGAACTCTGTAAGTGTGAGGACAGACAGTCTGATCTACTTAAGAGAGTTCCAGGCCAGCCTGGGCTGCATAGTGAGACTCTGTCTCAAAAAAAAATTAATGATAGCAATAATAAATAAAAGAAATACTCTTGAAGAGAAGAGAGCTGGGAATGTAGTTCAGGAGTAGAGGTGATTATTAATGATCTTAAAACCCTGGGGACCAACACTACTTGGAAACGAGACAGTCATACCATTTCAGAGTTACCAAACCACAGATCACCTCTGCCTACCAGACACTACTTTAATTAACTCATGGAACAAAATAATCTGATACAGAAGAACACCCATCATCTGCACAGTTCTTTTTCTGCCAAGAAAATTTAACCTGAATCTAAATCTAAAAGAAACAATCTGACAAACGCAAAATATAGAACATTTCTGGTCTTTGTTCTTCAGAAATGTCAATCCCATGAAGAGAGGAGTGTTTTAGAATAAATAGAACTAAGGATACATGACAACTACATATAAAACATGATCCTTGATTGAACATTTTTGCCCATTTTTGCTTTGCTTTATGTTTATTGTTGTTATTTGAGACAGGTTCATTTAGCACAGACTGGCTTCAACTTCACTATGTAGAAAAGGCTCATCTTCCTTGAACTGGGCTGAGATTACTGTATATACCACTATATCTGGATCAATGATTTAGTGTGGTTTTCATCCAAGAAACTTATAGATATATATGGAAGCCCCATGTAGTTCATCTGAGAATTAGTTTAATTCATGCAATCTGGATTCCATAATTCCTAAAACAGCAAATAGTATGCATTTGTATGGATCATCCAAGAAAATGTAATCGCCAACTTCATCAAAAGATCTAAGAATAATTTCACTATATATTCTATAACTATGAATCCTGAATACTAAATTAGCATAAGACTTCTTATGTTAATATCAAAGTAATTCTTAGAAAGAAACAATACAAACAGGATAAAATTATTCCTCAAGTCAGGCATCATACCTATAATTCCAATACTGGAGAAGATGAGGCAGGAAGATTATTTTGAGTTTGAGACCAGCCTAGTCCAGTCCAGCCTGGGCTACACTGTGTGACCTTGCCCCTACCCTCACCTCCTCCTAAAAAAAATTATGATTAAACAGTCTGTGGGAAGCTAAGCCTGTAGTTGCAGGTACTTGAGAGGGGTGAAGGGAGAAGAATCAAGAATTCAAATTATACTTATTTACATGCTAAGTTTGAGGCTAGCCCGGGCTACACAGGACCAGTCTCAAAACAACAAAAACAAATGTATAGGATACATTTAAAGGAGAACCCAGGAAAAATTTAAAAGTAAATTCTAGAAGAAAAAATATAAATGTGTAACAGACAGAAGGTAAACTGCACTGGACTACAAGAGTAAGAGGAGAATGGGCATGAGTGATGAATACAGAGGGACGCACGAACTCTTAGGATGTGGGCGCTGAGGTAGCAGGGCTACAACAAGTTCAAGGTCAGCAGGGGTTACACGACGAGTTTCAGGTCACTCTGGGACAAGGACAAGATCTTGTCTCAAACAAACAACCCCTTCCCCAACAAAATTTTTAAAATGGAATGGGATAGGATGACTGGGTGGCTCAACAGATAAAGGCACTTACAACAAGCCTGACGGTTTGAGTTAGATTTCTGGGACCAACATGGAGAAAGAGAGAACTGATGCCTGCAAGCTGCCCTCTGACCTCCACACTGTGCCATGGCAAGCGTGCTCACATGCACATAAATACAATTTTTAAAACTAAGTATTTTTTTAAAGGTATGGGAAATTTTCACTGGGAGATAATGGCCATGTCCTAAAGCTGACTGAGGAGATGGTGGCACAACCCTGTGAGCATACTAACATCTGCTAGGGCGTACCTTCAAGTGGGCGGTTTATACAGAAACTGCATGGCAGTCGAGTTAGGAAAATGCTAGGAAGTAACAACGGGGAAATCAGAGCATCCATCGCAAAGCCTAGGAAGAGGCCCAGGATACACCAAGGAGAAGACAATGACTAGACCAAAGAAAACCACTAGTGACTGGGCAGAAAGAAGGCAGCTGAAAGATGCTGGGTTGCTGACAGGAACACGGAGGGGCAGCATACACGGGACTAATAAGGGCTCTGGTGCCTGTGACTGGCCTGCCAAACACCATGCCTTTTTATGCTGACACGTGCTCTGTCTGAAGCTCCTGTCTTCCAGATCAGCCTTGGAGACAGTCCATGTTATCTTTCTGAACCTGTGAGGAAGGCATCCAAGTTTTCTGGCCTCTAACTTGAGGCAGGGCTTATGCTCTCCATTCTTGAGGTGACACAAAGAACCTTCTCTGACCTAATGAACAATGTCCATAGGCTCACTGTAACTGTCACCCCAAGTGGCAAGGCTCCAAGAGCATTTTCCTTGTAAAGGAGCAAAGCAAAGGGGTCCACTTTACTTCTTTTAATTCAATAGTGTATTGAAGTCAAATCAGCATATTAAAATGGAGATTTTAGAGTGGGCCCTAATAGACTAAGACTGATATCCTTATAAGAGATTAGAACACAGACACAAATGGAAGACCATGTGGAAACACATGGAGAAGGAAGTCTGCCAGCCAAGGACAGAAGCCTCCAAAGACATCATGTTGACACCTTGATGATAGACTGTAAGCACCTAGAACAAAGCACTCACCTGTGGCACTTCCTTACAGCAGTCCTAAGCATGAGAGAAATGGCATAAAGGACCCAACTATAATAGGACCATCTATCTGCACTGGGGAAGACAAGAGACCTGCACATGCAAAACCCATAGCACCATCCATGCTAATGGTTAGAATCAAATAGGTACAAAAGTGTTCATTGTGACTCTAACAGCTAAAATGTGTTCAAATTAACTGCTCCCTGTGCATACAAAGTAATAAGAAGAGTTTCATGATGGATATGCACGGAACATCTCAAAAACACAACACAGTACTGAATTTTAAAAGGAAATCTCATGAAGCTAACTTTTTTCCTTTTTTCTTTTTTTTCAGTACTAGGGATTGAACCTACATCTCTAGATCTATTCATATTAACACAACAAAACTATGCGGACTCACAAAAATGGCATAAATATAGAGAAATCCAAGCTGGTTCTACAAGCTCACATCTATAATCTCAGTATGTAAAAAGCTAAGCAGAAGGACTGCCGTGTGTTTGAAGTAATCATAAACTATATAGTGAGTTCCAGGCTAGCCTGGTTTCAGAGTCAGATCCTGTCTCAAACAAAACAAAACAAATAAAATCCAATACAGTATAAAGTACCATAAAAAAATACAGACATTTCATCTTGGTTATAAGTGTGTGTATGTATGTGTGTGTGTGTGTGTTGTAGTTAAAACTCAGCCTATCAGATTGGTGGCAAGCACCTTTATCCAGTGAGCCATCTCATCTGCCTGAAATGCTACATTTTTAAAAAGTGACTTGAACATTACATAATCCTAAATACTAACTCTAAAGGGTTATGCTTAAATATGTTCCACTCTGCTCCCCACTACCTATTTGCAAAGGCTTCTTCAGGGGACACAAAGCTCACTACCACCATTCTACTATACCAGCAGCAAATGTACATAAAGGGAGATAAAAACAGCAATAAAACAATTTATTTTGTAGTCAGGACATGAGCTAATCTTAGGAAAGAGCCTCTTTCTTGGGTTTTGAATGATTTCCTGTAATCCGAAAGGTGTCATGGGTAAACATAACAAATCTTCATTGGGGGCTACTTGGTGAGCTCATTGAAGAGCAGCTGAGCTGAGCTGGAGGAGCAACACAGGCACAGGCCTGGTTCAGTATAGTTCACACTCATAGTCAAGCCAGTGACTGATAATGTCATAGCATCCTATTGCTGGGTTAAAACTATCTTAAACCCAGAAAATTTACACTGGCTCTATCTGTGCTTATTAACAATGACCTTCTTGCTTACCCTTAAATACAGCCCCTTACTACATCTAGGATAATGACTCCAAGTGTCTTCTTCCCAGCCTTGTCCTGAGTGGTGAAAAAAGACTCAGGACTTCCTAAGAACAAGAAAATGTAACACAAAGGGCAAACAGAGTTTAAGCATTTAATTTTAGGTCAGTTACCAGGCTTTTCTTGATCCCTGGCCAGGGTTATTCTGGTATTGGCACAGGAATCATGGATTGCATGAGTGTGGGCAAAATTAAAACACACTCACACCAAATGCTTAAAAAACATGTACCGAAGCCAGGTACTTGAGGTCACCAGACAAGCACCACCCTATTAATCCAACTAAGGCACCTGCCATGAGATTTCACTAGAAATGAAGCTTCTTTGTTTTTTTACAGAATGGAAAGGGAGGAGGTAGCAGCTAAAATAATCACTATTTTAGATACTCTACCACCTCCATCTTCTGATCAAAGTTTTAGGTAATATTGGAAAAAAGAATTCTTGAAACAGGATAGTGAGTACCAGCCTGGGCTACATAATGAGCTTCAGGACAGTCATGGCTGTATAGGGAAGGCATGTCCAAACAATCAGTCCAGGTGTGGTGGCGCAGCACTTGGGAGGCAGAAGCAGCTGCATCTCTGAATTCAAGGCCAGCCTGGTCTACAGAGGGAGTTCCAGGACAGCCAAGGCTACACAGAGAAACTGTGTCTTGAAAAACCAAAAGGAGAAGCAGCAGCCCAGGGAGTTAGACATGGCGAAGTCCGTGCCTGTAATCACAGTACTCAAGAAGCTGAGACAGGAAGACTGTCGCATTTCTAGCCTACAGTCTTAAGGAAAGTGAGTCAGACGCTGAAAGAAAGTGATATGGCTACACCACTGCAAGACACCCAGAGTTTAATACTGAGAGCCAAGGTTTTATTGTTTGTAAGGGCAAAGGGAAGCTCCTGCAAGCCCGTCAGGCTCTGAAAGCTGGTTTCCACCCAACTCCTACATGCTGCCTTTTACACTTGTGTACTTTAACTTAGTAACTTTTACTAAACTGTAAAATCCCATACCAACAAGAGCTGTAATTAATCATTCCTACACATTTAGTAAAACCTAAAATGGCTCCTGTCTGTTTAAATTCTCAATAAATATTAAGCGAATTGTACATAGAAAGGCCTGGTGAAGAAGGAAGATTAAAAACTCAGTTTTGGCCAGGAGGTGGTGGTACACACCGTTAATTCTAAAGCACCAGGGAGGCAGGAGGCAGACGGCAGAGGCAGGCAAACCTCTGAGTTCAAAGCCAGGTTGCGTCTGCAGAGCTAGTTCAAACAAACAAACACAAGCCCCAAAACAAAACAAAACCAAACCCTCAGTTTTGGAAGGCAGCCTGTCTAAAGACATACATATCTGGAGCATGAAAAGACGAACAGTCAACTTAGAATGAAAGACCCCCGAGGGATGTCTTCCTTCGGGAGAGACCCCGTGCCCAAGGATCAGTCGAGACCACTCGTGCGGATGCAATCAGCAAGAGGTTTTATTCAGATACACAGGCACCTGTGGGCGACAAAGTCTCTCGGAAGACTTGCGC
>LOJH01052276.1:9400-21777 GCA_001685095.1 Ellobius talpinus
AGCAGAAGTTATCTGTCAGTGGGCAAAGCTCCTAGCTGACTATTCCATAGGAAATGTGAAGCATTGAAGGGCGTTTTGCTGAGTTACCAACAAATTGTTCCAACAGGAAAGAAGAGTAACTTTATTCCCCTGACCAGGATGTCCCCAGCCAGGGCTCTGTGTCTGTGTGGAGTAGAGTGGAGTGTGGTCCTCTTCCTCATGAGAAGGCCCACCAAAGCCTGCACTCTGTGCTGTGGTTTGTTATTTAGCCTGGTGACCTTCTATACTTCTGGGCTCTCAGGGGAATTCTGTGGGTCTGTCTTGCCCAATACCTCAAACCTACAGGATAATTTCCTCTGGTTTTTTCAAAGAATTTCAGAAATCCTTACTTCTTCTTTTGATTTTTAAAGATGTTTTAATTTTAAAAAGCTGGCTCTGAAAACTGTAATTTCATTATCTGGAATTATCAAACCCATCAGCAATTCTGCTCCAGGGTCTCACCATGCAGTTTGCTGCTTTTAACATGCTTTTGCCTGTGTGACCTAATGTGACCTTTGCCCCTTTTGTACGCCAGTGTCATGCTTGGTGACGGCTGCTGATTTTGCATTTTAGAGTCGAACCTGTTCTTGGGAGCACATTGACACTGTTACCCTTCATTTTATTTTCATCCCCCTTTTTGTATTTCCTACTCCTCATCCCCCTCCCATTTCTCAGGTGCCTTTGTGAGTTTCTTCACTTCTTTGCCTTTGTAAAATATGTATAGTTTTTCACATAGATCTGTGCTCAGTTTATGTGCTTCATTCTGTTTGACTGGTTTTGGTTGGTTGGTTGGTTGGTTGGTTGATTTTGAGACAGGGTATCATTTTGATCAGGATAGTGTCAGATTCACTTTGTAGTCAGGACTAACTTTGAACTTCAGATCTTCCTGCCTCCACCTATGTAGTGTCTCCATTTCATGAGTGCTGGGTTATAGACATGTGCCACAGTGTGTGGGGCTGGGAACTGCAGACTACACAAGCACTGTGCCAAAGGAACCACATTTTAAGCTTTCAGTTTTAGAACATTATAATATGTACAAAGTAGAATAATATAAACCTCCCCTCCCCCTTACAAGAACTCAGACCAGCAGTTATTGGTGTATAGCCACCTTGTTTATCTCGGCCCCACTCACTTCACCTAAGGACAGTCAATTTCACCCAGAAATGCTGCAGTATATGTAATTTATGTTAAAATATACAGACCTTTAAAAAACTGAGATGGGATCTCACTATGTTACCCAAGCTTCCCTCAAATTCTGGAACCGTCTGCATCAGCCCCTGACTGTTTAGAACTGTTGTAATAAGTGTAATGTCATAATACCTTAGGAGGTCCTAGCAGTAATTTCCTGAAAAGTCAGGGTTTACATTTTCTTTTTTTTTAAGTTTTTTAAAATGATTTTTTAAAAAAAAATTTTATGTGCATTGGTGTTTTGCCTGCAGGTATATCTGTGTCAAGGTATCAGATTCTCTGGGACTGAAATTACAGACAGTTGTGAGCTGCCATATGAGTGCTGGGAATTGAACCCAGGTCCTCTGGAAGAGCAACCAGTGTTTTTAACCACAGAGCCACCTCTCCAGCCCAAGTGTTTACATTTCCTATTGCCTCATGAGTTTTTTTTTAATAGTTGTTTGGTTTTCCGTTTCATATCCGGGTTTTAGTCCGCCTTAGTAAACGCTGTTGGCAGTGGTATAGGAGGTGTTTTTCCTCATTTGGGAACAACATCTGGAGACATCCTTGGCACTTGGTGGGCAGTGCTGTTTCGCTGTGTGCAGTTTCTGTGTGTCCTGGTCTGTGTTTCTCCGTAGTCCTCTTTGTCATGAGCCAATGCCACACTCTCACCGCCTTAGCCAAGCAGTTAATCTTACTGTCTCAGGACAGGGGCTTCTCTGTTAATTTTTTTTTAAGAATTTCATTTTTCATATATCTTAAGTTTCCAGGAGAAATACAAGTATGATTTTAGCTGTGATTACATTGAATGTATAGATCAATGTAGGCTGATAATATGGACTGCTCATCTACTTAGATTGTCTCTGCTCTCTTAATTAGGTTTAAAATTTCACCCCCACCCCCACCCTGTGTGTGTGTGTGTGTGTCTGTCTGTCTGTCTTTGACCTTCCTGACTTATTCCTAGGTGCTGTATGGATTTTTCTTTTGTTTTGGTTGGAATTTTTAAGATGGGATGTATAACCCAGGCTATTCTGGAACTCACTGTGTAACCCAAGCTTGCCACAATTTGAACCAATCATCCTGGAAATACAACATATCACATAAAATATAACACAGCAAACACTGGAAATTTCAAAAATATAAGTGAAAAAGATACTTTTGGTGTGATTTCTTGGATTTTTGTTTTGTAATTTTCATACTATGTATTGATCACATTCTCCCCTCTTCCGGCTCACCTCAGATTCTTGCCCCTATTCGTTCCTACCCAGATTCATATTTTCTCTCTGAAGAAAGCCAAGCACAAACAAAAGAAAGTAAATAAACAAACAAAATCGCAGAGTCCATTTTGGGTTGGCCAACTGTTTCTGAGCACAGAGCCTGCCCTGGAGTGTGATTGGTGCTGATACTCCATTAAAGAATACTGGTTTTCCCTCTCCTGACATCTCTTACAAATGGCTTCTTGATTAGGGATGGGACTTTGTGTCCACTCCCCTTCTCCATGTTGGGATTTTGTCTGGTTTGAACCTGTGCAGGTCTTGTGTGTGTTGACACGGACTCTGAGTTCGTATGTGTGTCTGCCATGTAGTATCTGGAAAATGGCATTCCCCTGGAGTCGTCCGCCAACCCATATACCTACAGTCTTTCCACCTACTGAGCTGTGAGCGCAGGGCTGTGGTAAAATCATCCCATTTAGGGCTGGGTTCTTATGAAAAATTAACAGGTTAAAGAATCTTGAGTTTCTTTAAAGATGGACACATATTTCCTATTTCAATTCTGTGTTCCAGTTTCAAAATGACTTAAGTGTTTCATCAATAGTTTAAGTTCTACATTTTAAATTTGTAATAATGTTTTCTTTTGCAGCAATTTGAGGTTTTTGATGATTGCTTTAGCGTATGCGATACCACTTGGTGTGTTTGCTGGCTGGTCTGGAGTTCTGGACTTAATTTTAACACCAGTGCATGTCAGCCAAGTGAGTACTTGTATCTGTACATGTTATAGGAATTTTTATTCATTTTGCATAAATAATCGTGATATGTTTTTGGTTTTAGCTTCAAGGGTAAGTAAAATATTGCCTCAATCATTACTACAAATAAGATTCCTATGGGGCAGGTGAAAACTTGATTTTTAATATCAGCCATGAATTCCACATTTCTTGGACTGCTATTAATACTGAGAAACAGAGGAGGAAAATTTCTTAGTTTTGTTAACCTCATCATTTACCCTTGTTTCATACTTGGTGAGGTAAATTAAATTATGAACCTGTCACCTGATATATTGCTGTTCTAAGTACTTTCTTTGTCTCACAATTAGAACATCTCCTTTTTTAAAACATGACCATGGCCAGCAAGATGGCTCAGTGGGTAAAAGCACTTGGGGCCACATATGATGACCTGAGTTGAATGATCAGAGCCCACATAACAGAAAATAGCAGGAGAGATCTGATTCCCTCAAGCTATTCTCTGACCTACATGTCGTATGCATGCACATACACCATACAGAAATGCACACACTCGTACGCAAGTGTACACACACACTCCCACAAGTTGTCCTCTGACCTACATGTTGTATGCATGCACATATACCATACAGAGATGCACACACTCGTACACACGTGTGTACACACACACTCCCACAAGTTGTCCTCTGACCTACATGTTGTATGCATGCACATACACCATACAGAGATGCACACACTCATACACATGTGTACACACACACTCCCACAAGTTGTCCTCTGACCTGCATGTCGTATGCATGCACATACACCATAAAGAGATGCACACACTTGTATACACACGTGTACACATCATCCTACAAGTTGTCCTCTGATCTACACATCGTATGCATACACATACACAGGTGTACGCACATGTGCTTGAGAGTGTACACACACACACATTCCCACTAGTTGTCTCTGACCTGCATTTATGTATGTACATACATACACAGATTCATGCATGTGCACATGTAAATGCAAAAAAAAACCAAGGAAACCAAACCCTTTCACCATGCTCAGTATGTATCTTTACCTCATTCTTCCTGATTCCAGATGGTATGGTAGGAGACAGAGTGAGGTTTAGCAAGGCAGACAGAAAAAATCCAACACACTGGTATGCTGCCATTGCTCTATGAATGAACAGTTTGGCCATCTGCTTTTAATGAACATTTATATTGTTTCCAATTTTTTGCTGTCACAGGAGGACTGTGTGACCACTCTCATGCATGGCTCTTGATGTTCCTCCTGTACAGTTCTTTTGGTTGTATGTCTAGGAATGGAACTGCTGGTTTTTCATGTATGCTTCCTTTGACAGGCAATGTGCAACCTGTCTGAGGCAGCTGCATCCATTTACAGTCTTGACAGTAGCGCCTGGTGTTTCTCCTGTTCAGTCAATAGAACACTTGTATATGCAGTGATGTCAGCGGCCTTTTTCATAGACAGGATAATGGCTGTGTTGTATGCATGTCTCTGTACCCTCACATGACAGAGGATGAGAAGATGAGGCAGCCCCTTCTACTTTTTTTTTAAGACAGGGTTTCTCTATGTAACAGCTCTGGCCATCCTGGAACTCACTCTGTATACCAGACTGGCTTTGAACTCACAGACATCCACCTGCCTCTGCTTCCTGGGTGCTGGGATTAGAGATGTGCACCACCACTGCCCGGCTAATCCCTTCTACTTTTATAAAGAAATCTAATCCAATTTTCATAAGGGCAGATCTCTAATGACTTTATCGTTGAAAGACCTCTCCTCAGGCTGAAGAGATGGCTCAGCAGTTCAGAGCACTGGCTGCTCCTCCAGAGGTCCCGAGTTCAATTCCCAGTAACCATATTGTGACTCACAACCATCTATACTGAGATTTGGGTGCCCTCTTCAATCTGATGTGTCCCTTTCTGCTTTGAAAGCATACATACAAACAGAGTATTCATATCTATAAAATACATAAACAAATCTTTAACAAAAGAGAGAGAGGGAGACCACCCCCCGTCATACTATCACACTGGGGATTCAATCACAACACATATGTTTTGGGAGGACACCAGTATTAGATCATAGCCTAGCCTTTACCACAAGCTTCCTGACCCATGTTTTTGGATGGCAGCCATTCAAAGTGTGCTCGGTTCCAATAAGGAGAAGTGCAAGTCTATTTAAATGATGCTGATTTATGTGTATCTGTGCCTTATGTTACAAACCCTAAGAAGCCCTTCCAGGTATCTGTCTATGTATAAACTCTGAGAGATAGTGTCCATAATTACACCAGGTATTAAGGCATAATTTAAAATTAAATGATAACAATAAGATTAAGTAAAGAAAGGTATTGGGTAGAATTTTATTAAGTAAAGTAAATACCACTAGCAAAGGGAAAAGCCCGTCTCTGGCTTCAGTACAGCTAGACACACAGTGCCACTCTCCTAGGGCAGATGAGAATGTGTGGGGCTGTGTTAGAGAGTGGATGGCTCAGTGGGTAAAGGGCTTGTCACACAAGCATGAGGACCTGAGTTTAGCTCATCAGAACCCACATAAATCAATGACAGAGGCATGCATCTGCAGTCCTGGTGCTCCTGAAGTGAGAGGAGAGAGTGACAGGATCAGCTGAAGCTTGAAGGCCGTCTTAGCAGTGACGTACAAGAGCCCCTGTCTCAAATTAAGTAAAAGGCAAGGGTGATTTGACACCACAAGTTGTCCTTTGTAGTAAGACATGAACATGGCTGCATGAGTGCCATATGATCATGCCTGTGTGCATGTGCACACACACACAGAGGTTTTTTTTTAAAGAGGAAGGTAATGTACAGAGGCCTAGGTGTTAGATGAGCATTGATTGACAGCAGATGCCCTGCATTACTGAGTTTTCTTGTCCCCAATGCCAGTGCTGTGGAAAACTAGAGATCATATAAGTGTCAGGGCTCTTCCTTGTCCAGAGAGCCTTTGTGTGCTTCTGGTAGAAAATACGATCAGAGTCACTGAATTAGAGTAGGCTAGGCTACTATGGAAAGTCCACTTTCCCCGTTCTGAGGATGCAGGAGAAATTTCTTGTCCATAGCAGTGCAGGACAGCATGTAAATGGCCCTGGACACTTGGCCACAGCATGGCAACTCCTTTTCTTCATGCTGTTCTAGAGACTTGCACTGCTTCTGCTTTGTACAGATTCTGTCCCCTAGACCTTGACATTGCAAACATAGATGTACAGATCTGAGGGCAGGTGGTGGAAAGAAAGAGGCGCAAGCATGGAGCAGCCTAGAGTTGTCTTTAGGTCCTTGTCTCCATGAATGGAACTTCATGATCACACATATCAAATGGGAGTGGGTGTGTAGTCTGCCTGAGTGCGCAGGTGGAAGGAGGTAACATTTGGCTGTCAGTCCTCATCACAGTAAAAAAATGTGACTCTGAAAATAAAAAAGGTAATAAAAGATAGACATTAGCTTGAGCGATTCTTAAGTGCCAGGTGGTTGGACTTTGTGTGTAGCTTCAAGGAAAGCCAGCAACTCTTTCTGAGCAGAAGAATGACTGGATAGTATACAAGTATACAAAACAGATTTCTCGGGGCCATTTCAAAAGCTTTTTATAGGAAGTAAGAGATGAAGTGATGAGCAAGTGGGTGGCTGTGGGAGAGACAACTGTGCCAGTTTTCTGTAGTGCACAGAGACTCCACCATGACAAGGGACAGGGACTCAGCACTTTCCACGTAGCCGCTGTCTTTACTGCAGAAAGAACTTTCCCAGCCCCATGCTCCTGACTGTGAGTGTGTGGGGGACAGAGAGCAAGCTGTATAAAGGTGCATTAGTGAAAATAGAGGTGGTGTCAAGTACCTGAGAGACTGTGACTTGAAAATGGGGAAGAACTAAGACAGGAGAGTAGCCACTAACGCTCAGTGACACTCAGCTGTGTGTGTCTGCTGAGCTAAGTCCTGGGCACAGACCGTTCTGTTCAATTGTTTTGTAGGTAAGAGGCGTGATTGACCAGGGTCACTGAGCTCGTCTGTAGCAGGGATAGAAACATTTTCCGAGTTCAGCTTTTCTCTTTCTATCTGTGTGTGTTCATGAGACTTCGAAATGACAGGACATTGAGAGCAACTTAACAGGAGGAAGGCGTTACTATGGCTGATGGTTTTAGAGATTCTAGTCTGTGTTGCCTTGGCCCATTGCTATGGGGCTGAGAGGCGGGACAGCATGGTGGGGGAACAGAGCAGTCCACCTTCCCATAGAGAGGGGCCCGGGACAATATACAGTCCCTAGCGAAGTATCCCAAGTAGCCTTCCTCCTTCAGGTAAGCCCTACCTCTTGAAGCTTCTGTAGTGCCATTAGGTTGCACTCTCTCAAGTAGTGCCACCAGCTGGGGGCTAAGTGGAGTCACCTGAGGCCTAGGTATGCATGTCATATCTAAACTATATTCCAACCTTTCCCCTTCTCCCTCCCCTCCTTTCCCCTCCCCTCCTCTCCATCTCTCATCACTGGGTGTGGTCTTAGGTGTGGCCAAATGTCTTAGCAACAAATGATTTTCTAGGAATTTTATATATGATGATTAGATTTAAACTTCTTGAGGTCAGAGACTGTTTTCTATCATTTCTTAGTGAGAGTTCTTAGTACTGGACAGCACTAGACAATGCTAGTGTACAGCATGTGCCTGAAAATATTTAGTGGTATTTTGTTGATTTAAACATTTCAATAAAATTAATAGAGGTTATAATTATGTAGATAAAATTGTATTCATTAGTTAAATATATCTCCTTTAGTTTTATCCATTTTCTTAAATAATTTTCCTAGATTTATTGCCATTTAGCTATTAATATTGATTATAGAGATTTTATTTATGCCAGTCTAATTTACATTAATGTGTCTGCTGCTTCTTTAACAGGTGGATGCTGGCTGGATTGGATTTTGGTCTATAGTTGGAGGCTGTGTTGTTGGGATAGGTATGGCAAGGTGAGAATATTTCATATGATGGGTCAGAAGAGAAGTGGGCTCCCCAATATTTCATATCAAACTTGTAAGTGGTGGGGGATCAGAAGAGAAGTGGGTCCTGATGTGAACATTACTTAGGAAAGAGCAGAAGAAAAAGCCAGAAAGAACCACTTGTTCAGGCCACCAGGGATATTCATGTAGCAGAAGGGATTCCAGCTGCAAGAAGCCTGCTTGGGAGCCATCCTTCCCAAAATGGTTTCTGAAGACCAGAAATGTTGCCAGTGTAATTAAGCTCCTTCTCTTTGTTATAGTTGAGAGCAACATCATCAAATAGGCCCACCCCCTAAAAGTGATATAATTTTTAACAAATAGCAAAGCAGTAGTTAGCAAGAAGAAGCCACACACCAGAACATCTCTGGGCTCCTGGAACGGCAGACCCCCTGCCCTGTGTCCCCGTGGTTGTCCCACCTGGATGGAAGTGTCTGCAGAGGTCTCCATTGTCCTCAAACTCTCTTTCATCCCAGCCCATTATGACAACAGCTTTTAGAAACAGAAAGAGGGTTCTTATTTATTCTAAAAACAGAAATCTTAGAAAAGCAAATGTCACTCCTTCTTGTGACACTGAAAGGAGAGCCATTTACCCTCCAAGCCATTGCGTCACAGCAAGACCAGCCAGTCACTTCACCAGGAAGAAGAGGGTCTCATTACATATTTGAGGAGACCAAGAAGATATACAAATACCCTCAATATCTAAACCCTTCCATGACTGACACAGGATAATATATGTAGACCTTGCAGTTTTTACATAGTGTTTCTGGGATGATATAGGAATAAATTGAATTTATAACTTCCAGGTCACTTTATTTGTTTTGTTTGTTTGTTTGATGTTTGAAAAGCATAGACGAATAAAATCCAAAAGCTAAAGGTTTAGGCTAGGAATTCTCTTGACTGATTGTAAGACACATTGCCCTGACAGTCCGGACAAGAATCATACAGTTTTTCTATAATAAATAATGATAATCAGTGAACTCAGAATTCAAACCAAGCACCTGGCATCTCCCTGGGGACACATCTTCATGGGGACATTTTTATTAGGCTGCCGGATCATTCCAGAGTTGTAGAAATTTCTCCTTTGAAGAGGGCAACCCTGGCACTAACCAAGCAGCCCATTTTTCCCACCACTAGGTGGCGGCAGCTCTCACATCCTAAAGTCACTTAGTCCAGAAAGCAAAGAGGAGCTCCCACATCATATCAAATAAATACAGAAGAAAAAAAAAAGGACAGTATTGAAGTATTACAAAGGATGGATAAGTGGAAGAATAAACAGTAATGAGTGTGTGAGAGTCTGGGTATTGCCAGCAGAAAGGCAACTCTAAGCAAGTACTAAAACTAAACCTTATTGTGGGAACCAACCTTAGTGTGGATGAGAACAGAAATCAGTTAAGGAAATGGGGAAAGGAGAGCAGAGCAGGGCCAGGTCATGTGACTGCAGCATCTCCTGAGGCATTTGTGTGCATTCTTTGAATGTGGTACATCAATGTCAATTCTAAAGCTGAGCTAAAGTGTACTCATTATAGGATGTTTAGAAAGTATAAAAATAAAATAAAAGTCAATTTAAAAATTCAAAATCTATTCTGTGAACTGTAGACTCCAAACATTACATTTGTAAGAGGAAAATAAGTTATTTTTAAGTAACATCCTCAAGACAAGAAGTAAATATATATTTATAACTGGCTTTTAAAACTATGCAGAGAAAATTCAAGTAATAGTTGCTTAAAGAAAGTATGTTGTTAATTTAAATGATACTGAAAAGTCTAGCTAGGATTAATGTTCTATTGTTTCTTTTCAGATTTGCAGACTTTATCCGGGGTATGCTGAAGCTAATTCTCCTCCTCCTGTTTTCTGGGGCTACACTGTCTTCCACATGGTTCACCCTGACCTGTCTCAACAGCATCACCCACTTGCCTTTGACGACAGGTAAGCACAGGTTATTTTTGAGCTTGGGACCAATATTTTAGGTTCACAATAGTATGCATGCTCTGGCAGTAGGACCTTGTCTCCTGCTGTAATTGTTCAGTATATAAAGAGGCAGGCATTGGCAATGGCTCCCTGTTGACTGAGGTTTCTGTCCCACCGGGTCCCACATCCGTTTAGTCCCAAATAAATCACACAGAGGTCTACATTAACTACAAACCGATTGGGCTATTAGCTCAGGCTTCTTATTAACTCTTATAATTTATATTAGCCCATAATTGTTGTCTGTGTTAGCCACGTGGCTTGGTACCTTTTTCAGCAAGGCAGTCACATCTTGCTTGCTCTGTGTCTGGCTTCTTCTGTGTCTGAGTAACGACTGCAGACTGAATCTTTTCTCTTCTCAGAATTCTTCTGTTCTCATTGCTCCACCTCTGCTTCCTGCCTGGTTGTCCCACCTATACTTCCTGCCTGGCTGTTGGCCAATCAGCATTTATNTTGGTACCTTTTTCAGCAAGGCAGTCACATCTTGCTTGCTCTGTGTCTGGCTTCTTCTGTGTCTGAGTAACGACTGCAGACTGAATCTTTTCTCTTCTCAGAATTCTTCTGTTCTCATTGCTCCACCTCTGCTTCCTGCCTGGTTGTCCCACCTATACTTCCTGCCTGGCTGTTGGCCAATCAGCATTTATCTAAAATACAAGTGACAGGGTACAGACCATTGTCCCACAGCAGCTCCCCTGGTAAAATGCCTATGGGTAAGCACCAGGACCTGAGATCAGATTTCCATAACCTACATAAAATGGTGAGAGCGAGGGGCTAGAGTCACAGCTCAGCTCTTTCAGAAGACTCACGTTCACTTCCTGACAGTCATGGCATGTGGCTCACAACCACATGTAACCCAGCTTCCAAGGATCCAGCACTCCTGGCTTCCAAGGGCATGTGCACACACACATGCCTGTACACAAAATTTAGTTTTTTACTTTTGTTAAAAGCTGGGGGCTCAGATACAGGCAGATCCATGTAGCTTATTGACTATCCAGCCTGTCCCAACAAAGGGGCTTCAGGTTCAGTGACAGACCCTGTGCTAGAAAATAAGGTGGAAAGGTATCAAGGAAAGACCACCAAAATCAACGTCAGGGCTCCACATGCATATGTACTTGTGTACACATGCAACTGCACACGTGTACATACCACACACATAGATATATGAATGAAGAGCCTGCCCTTGTCCCATCTTCATACTGTCATCCCAGATAGAATGAATCCAAGGAATAATTGAATATCTTGCATAGGGAAGTGTCCTCTTTACATTATCTCATAGTGTGAAAATGCTTTCCTATGAAATTCACACCAGAGAAAAACATATTTTATCCTATTTATAATTGTTACTAAACAGTATAATAAAAGCAAGGCATGCTTATATCTAAACTATACTTCAGTACAATTCTCTGTGTGGCATTATCACATCATCTGTACAGAAACATGCTTTCTGGAAATGCCTTTTGGAAGCTACTGAATCTAGCTTATTTAGTTTGTGTAGTTGGCCAGAAATATTTGTAGTTGCCGTTATTTTTATTGTTATTACTAATATAAGTTCTGAGTTTTTCTGTTGTTGCTCTAGTAAGTTGCATAAATGTAGTGGCTCAGCAAGAGCCCAAAGTACTATCTTATATCCCCAGAGAATGGAAAGCGACCTGCAGTAGGGTCTGGGCTAAGAGCATCATGGGGACTCAGAAAGAATCTCTTTCCCCACCTCTGAGTCCAAAGCTTCCTAGCATGCTACAGCCTCTTGACTTTGTTCACAGCTGTGTCTGTGCCCTTCTGCCCCCCCCATCAGGGATCCACATCTCATGTTGAGCCCACGCTGACAATCCAGGATAATCTCCCAATTTCAGACTCCATTTATGAGCAACGTTAATTCATTCTCAGCTTTATTCCTCATTGCCCTATAAGGTAACACATCAATAAATTCCAGAGACCGAAACATCAGTCTTCAGGAATAAGAGGAATCCTCCTGCCGGCCCCAGGGTCTTGTCCAGTTTCCTAATGATGACTTACTGAGGAAGGCAAGGGATCTGTGATGGTTTCTTCCTCTATTCTAATAAAGTTGTTTAAGATGCAGATTTCATACTCATCTTACCAGTAAATTTTAGCCTCCATGGCTTAGGTGCTCAATTACAGGATTATCTGTTGTGCAGTACATTGAGGGATTAATGTCAGACCAGCGTTTGATGAGCAGGAGTGAATAAGATCTGAAGGCATGAAGGGGCCGCTTGCCCAGCACGAGTGGTTCCTTTTCCCCCTGTAGGGCTTAGAAGTTCTGC
>LOJH01052278.1:0-12810 GCA_001685095.1 Ellobius talpinus
AGAAATATCTCTCAATTTTGGATCTATATTTCCAACTTAAGGAGGAAGAGACTATAGAATGTAGATTGCAGCTTCTATTTCTGGAGCATCTTTTATGGATAGAAGGTTTAAATAAATTTCATGAAATATTGATTTTATTTAAAAAGTAAAAGCTTGAGTTTCAGGGAAAATCTGATTATAATAACATAACAAAATTACAAGGAGATAACACATTTTTCATTTCACCTAGTTGGGCTGCCGTGAGCTTATCTCTGCAAAACCATTATCTCCTGCATTGAATCAATAATTGTTAAGCATCCATCATGCACTGGCCATTGTTCTTAGTGAGTGGATATATCATGACCCAATGCTTGATGAGGAGAATTAGTATCAATTTGACAATACTGATTTTCATCTGAATGTTGTTGTGGTTGCTCAAAAGATATGATTTGANATGATTTGACCAAAGTCAAAATAGTGAAGGTTTTGTCATCTAAATGTCTTAGAAAAATATAAAATATTACATGTTTAAATAGTATATGAGCGATTCTGATGATTAAGAAGTATATAACACAGAAAGAGCTCCATGTAAGTCTTCAGAAAATAATAATATTTAATTTTATGTGCATTAGATTGATTAAAGTATTTATAAGAGTCAGGCCAGGGTCTTAGTCAATTCATACCTTGAAATCATAAATTCCATCCCCAGAACATATGCTTTCAAAGGTCAGTCATGATGGCACATGCTATCTAGTTTAGGGAGCAAAGGCAGGTAGACTTTGTAGAGCACTGATTGCACCCTCACCTGATTGTGAGTTACTAGCACTTGGTGACATGGTTCCTTCCAGCCTCTATATGCATGCATGCACAAGTTCATGCAGACCCCCACCACGTGTGTACCTGAACATTCATGAACATGTACATAGCAAAGAAATATTCCTAAAGTCAATTAACTTTCACATATATTAAAGAGATCAACTTGAACATCAAATTTTGTGCGTAAACACATGGAAAATAGCAGTATTATCAGTGTCTGGGGCACTCAGTTTCTAGGTGCTCATCTCTTTACCACACTTGGAGGAGCTTTAAGGATTAGAGTTCACCCTGCCTGTGTAGCAAGACCACCTTTAGGAAAAACAAAACAGCACTTGTAGCCCTATATGTTCTTTATATTTTAATGCTCATATACTGTTACTGACAGTTACTAAGATGTTTATGTAAGATACATTAATAGTTGCAACCTTAGCAACACTCAGTTCTTTGTATATGAAAGAAAATTGTTAATTCATAATATTTATGACATAATTGTTTAAATTTTGCTAATAGAAACATAAGGCATGCATTTTTCCTGCTATTTCAGGTATAATCATAGAAATTTGAAATGGAAATAAAAAGTGATGGCTATTTTTATCTGCACAGTCAAATTTGTTGTCTGATGCTATGAACACAATTTAGAGAAGTCTGACATTAGTCATGGACGTGTCTCAAGGGTATGTATTTACAAACCGTACCACCTTTGAAGGTGAAGTATTGTTGCTTGACAAAATTATAACACAATGAAGGGAACTTAGCAAGTCCAGAAAATTTTCCCTTGAGATCTGAAGGCAGCTACTGGGCGAGAATTTCAGAAGACTGACAAATGGGGAAGGAAGCAAGCATGCTGTGCCAATGGGCCTAAGGGACCGGCATGACTGTGTGGGGCAAAATAACAGCAGATTGAATTGAATAGTGAGATAGTGAGTACAGCTCAGAAATTATGAATCACTTTTCTTACTAACAGTTATGACTGGCAAGGAATAGTGAAGCACACCTTTAATTCTAGCACTCAGATGGAGGCAGGGAGATCTCTGTGAGTTTCAGTCCGGCTAGAGCTACATAGTCTCAAAGAAAAATTAATGAAAATTAGGAATAAAGGAGTAAGTGGCCCTAAAAAACAGTAATCAATGGAAGTTTAATCTTTAAAAGTAGCATTCTGAGTATTTTGGATAGATGTTCAGATTTGCAGAGGTGTGAAAATTTAGATTGGACAGGAAGGTAAATGTGCACAGTCCAGCCCTAAACTGAAGACGTAATGGTTGCAGCTAAAATAGCAGAGGGTTGAGTAACATCATGGACAAATTTGAGAGATTTACGGGAGAAACAAATTGGTAAGTCTTATCTATGGCAAGAAATGGAAAGGGAGGCATGAAACTATTGATGCTGTCTATCTTGTGGAACAGAATACAGAATGGTGTTTTTATGCAGGAGGGTTCTGAAGTGGTGGCAGTAGCCTTCTTACATGAGCTTACAAGAATTTCTGGACCTTTAATGGTTTAAACGTCAGAGAGAATAATATATGTAGATATTTCTAAAACCTTGGGACTACAACCCAAGGGCAATTACATTAGCAACAATATTATATCTTATCCCAGCTAAGATCACAGAATGAGATGAACACACTCTGCTGGGTCTCTCAGCGTTCTCACCATTCATCTCCTTTCCACGTCAAGAACAAGCTGATCTATTGTTCAGATATTCAGTTTCCTAGTAGATGAAGGAACCCTTAAAATAATTCAAAACACTAACTTTTGTGGAAGAATCAGCTTTTGCTCTTTAGCCTAAAACAATCTGCAAGGGTGCCACTGACTTTTACTTCATTAATATAAACGCAGATCACTCACCTATGGTTCTAATTAGGGAAAAGAAATGAATGTTTGAAAACCCCCTCAATGTTAAGTGTAAGATATAACTCCAACAAAACATTCTGAGTTTTGGAAATTGGTTAAGAAAGATGAAAGAGCAGCATGTAGGAAAGGAAGGTTCCATTCTGAAATAGAACAGTTGATAACAACGGGAAATTGTTAATGTAGTTCCCCATGGAGCTCAAAGTGCTGCTTAATGTCTCCCACAGAGTCAACAAAGCCGCCTTAAATGTGGCAAGTTTCTATGTCCACTGCATGTATAGTCCTCCCCAGGATGCTCATTGATGACCCTTCAGCAGGTAGCGCTTCTGCAGCCCTCCATGAAGTTCACATATTGGGTGATTGATTCAGTTGGGTTCAAATAAAAGATTATTCCCTTCTACGGTTATTTACTTAATCTTTATAAGGGAACCCAAAGGGAAATGGTAACCTGTTTTTTTCTTTTTAACAGGTATTCTCTTTTTTATTGATTTTATTAAGCTATGAATATCAGTATTTTCTTGTATGTGCACTGCATGTTTGTCTCGTGCTTCCATGGGTCCAAAGGTGTCATCAGATGCCCTGAAACTGTAGTTACAGATCCTTGCGAGCTGTTGTGTAGGTGCTAAACATGGGTCTTCTGGAACAGTAGCAAATGCTCTTAAACCACTGAAACCCCACTAGCACCACAACTTATTTTGAAGAATCCAGGGAAGAAATAAATATGAGAATAAATTGATTCTACCTTTAAGAGTAATGCTTCGGAGTGGGTGTTAAATAAATGACAATAATGACAATATAGACGACTACCTGTATCAGACTGTGTTTTGTTGCTAAGACAATTTACTTGAGAGAGGAAATTTATATATATTTCATGGTTTTAGTGGCTTTGGTTCACATTTGTCTGGTACATAGGACATATTAGACTGTTCAACTCATGACAACAAAGAAAAAGGGAGACATAAATAGGTATCAAAAGTGTACCCATTATCACCCTTGTTCTGTTCAGACTACTCCTTTTGCCAACCTCTTCACCTGTGAACTCAACACGGGTCAATTCATTGATGAGGCCATCAGCCTCATGATCCTATTACCTCCACACAATGATCTTTTCCTGTGAGAGAAAATTTATATCCCAGCTATAATACAGCTGTCATGAGGGAGATATTGCAAAGCTACACAAATATTAAATGAGAAGTATAAACAGAATCCATTTTCCGATTCTGATTACCAATCAAACGCAGTACAAATGTCATAGTGTAAGAAATGTACTGCTCCACAAGTTGTGTGGTTAAAGGCACCACTGCCAGTTCCAGCATATTGCAAAACTTTGATAATATTTCAAGAATATTAGTAACTAGAGAAAGCCACCATATCTTGAGGTGTATGGCCAGACTTCTGCTTTAGTGCAGACCAAACTTCAGATCAGCTCCAGGAGTTCCCTTGAGTTCAGTTGGTTGTCTGTAAAATGATAGGCAAAATGGAGCCTACCACCTGAGACCATTCTCAGGTTTAGCTGAATTAGTGAGTTACTGTCTAATAGAAACACAAGGAAAGAAAGTCTAAATTTCCCATGAACCATAATAAACAATGAAACCTTAGATGCTAAATGAATTTAATAGGCTTTGATTTGTTGTGGGGCAATGACCTTGTACCCTGTAAATATTTGTCTGTTTTATTGGTTTAATAAAACACGGATTGGCAAGTAGCCTGGCAGGAAGTATAGGCAGGGTGACCAGGGAGGAAGTAGAGGTAGGGCAACGAGAACAGAAGAATTCTGGGGAGAGAAGAGTCAGTCTGTTGTCATCACAGAGTCAGTCTGTAGTCATCACAGAGGAAGCCAGACAAGAGGAAGCAAGATGAGAATACCTCAATGATAAAAGTTACAAAGCCATGTGGCTAACACAAACAAGAATTATGGGCTACTTTAAGATGTACGAGTTAATAAGAAGCCAGAGATAATAGGCCAATCAGCTTATAATTAACATAGATCTCTGTGTGTTACTTTGGGATGGAATGGCTGCAGGACCCAGGCAGGACAGAAATCTCAGGTAACAAAGTGGTGCAAACATGGACAACTGAATCCACTTAAAACCTGAGAGAGCTTAGGAAGTAATTCTAGACACAAAGGAACAGAGTTAAGCATGGTTTCTTGGTAGCAGCATTTTCTCAGGTGGGCTGTGTTTACTAGAGATAAGTGTGTCTCATTTAAGAGAGGCTTCCTGACTCAGCTTTAGCTTCAAAAATCTTGCAGCTCTTTTAAGATGCCCTGACACCAAATACTTAAATAGTGTTTATGAATGACTGACAGCATGCTTCTTGGTGGTGGCAGGGACCTTGAAACTCCATAACGTTGTGGCAATAAACATGGCTCCGGTGGGTACCTCCGCCATGAGGCTAGACTCTCAGAAAGCTAAGGAATGGGGTGGATCCAGCCGTCAAAGCTACAGCTTTAATCGGAGCCATATTGCTTAACAAATTAAGGACCCATGTGGTCAGAAAAAGAGAGATACAGAAAGATAGCTTCAGATGAAAAAGCCTCTAAACAGTTTACAGTGTGTTTATAATATATGTAGGCTTAAGAGAGAAAAGAAAGAGGATAAAGTCCTTAAAATTAAAAAAAATAAAAAGACCGTAGTTGGGTGTGGTGGCACACACCTTTAATCCCAACACTTAGTGAGCTGAGTGGGAGATACAGGAGAATCAGCTGGAAGTTCACAGCCCAAATAGCCTAGAGTACCTGATGCGGAGAAATCCACTTCAATAAGGTGGAAGGGAAGGACTTACTCTGGAAAGTTATTCTCTGACCCCCCCTCATGTGTGTCATGGCATGTGCTTGCCTATACTCATGCACACACACACTGAAAAAAAAAACTAAAATGTCAAGATACAGATGATCCTTTGTTTTAAATCTGAAGACTGTGAAAGTTAAAGGAAAGCATGAGCTTCTCCTGTGCCAGTCCATACAAATTTAGTTGAATGGTATGCTCTTTTTTCTAGAGTAAGCATAGTTGTATGTGATCTATTATAATTTCATATAATCTCTCTCTAGAATGAGAAGAAGCTATTTGGGTTACTGACTTTACTGTGTTTTTTTGTATACATATTTGTGTGTGTCAGGAAGTATGCAGAACAATACAAGGGTAGAGACAAAACATTCAGAATCTAAGCAAAGGGAAAATTCACTTCAAAGTAAAATCATATCTTAAAAATATTAGGAAAATCAAATTCCCATAAACTGTTACAAACTTTTGGGTTTAGAATTATTTTTGCATATGATAAATATCTTTTATCATAAATATTAGTTTGCCCAAAATTAAATAAAAATTAAATGTCACATTCTGCTATTAAATTTATCTAGATACTTGTAAAAAAGATCAACTATTTTAAAAAAGAGTGTCTAGATATTGCCATAATCACAGTTATTAGAAAAGTTGTCTTTAACATATATATCTGTGATAATAACTATATCTTAGCTAGAATATGAGCATACTTATCACTATATTGGAAAGAAAGGTTTTTGCCAATCTAACCAACATGTAATTGTGTGAGTGAAATCTAGCATGCATCAGGATGTAATAATTTATGTAGGGAACTCATGAGATTAAAAACTGCACTCTTGGATTATAATCCAGAGCAAGCAAAGTGATAGCAGATATTCAGTGGTGCTGGGATACTTATATATTGGAGTATTTATTTGGCCTTTGGATTCCTAATTGTGTGTGCAAGACATGAAAAAAACTGACGGGAGTTTAGGGAAAAGCAATGAAAATGATTAAGGGGCTATTCGCATTGATTTATGAAGATGTGTTAAATGAATTCAGTATGAATAACTCTCCTAAGTGAGCAGCAGGGAAAAGCATAATAAATGTCTGCAAATATCTGTTGGGTGTGAGCACTGAAGAGAGAGATGGATGAGGGAAGAGAAGGAGATGATAAGGAATAATGACATAGAATTGGAAGAGTTCATAAGAAAATAAAAAGGTAGTCACTGGATGCTCCTGAAAAAAAAGGCCATCAATGAAGAGGATAGATAGGAGGAATTTTCAGGGTAGAGAGCACTTACCTAGCCCACAGTTCAATTCCTAGAAATTAAAAATCAACAAACAAAAAAATGTGGTCAGACTATCCAGATTCAAGGCTATGGAAAACAAGTGTCAAAATGGGTACAAGCTGACTGAAAGATTGTAAGTTCAACTCTAATAACTCACCTAAAACCTGGGTGTCATAGTTTCCTTGCAATACCAATGTTGTAAAGACAGGGACAGGAGGATCGCTGGGGCTTGCTAGTTAGTGACTCTCATAAACCTGTGAAGTATAAATTCATCAAGAAATATTTGAAATTGACTTCCGGGCTTCACATGCATAGGAATGCAACACACACACACACACACACACACACACACACACACACACACGATAGTAGACCAATAGATTTCATGGAGACCGTGATTCTAGCCTAATAAAGGAATGATCAATCAAAATATGCAGCACAATTTTTGCATTTGTTTTCTTGTTTCCTGGTACAAAATCCAGTAGAAATTTAAAATATCTCTGCCTTGATTTTATGCCAACTTTACTATTACCCTTGTGTCTTCCTATATTCCCCTAATGAAATATGGAGAAGAACCTGCAAAGTTAGCAGCTTTTTTGTAAAGAGCAATTGGTTTTATAAGGCTCATGTCGCCTGCTCCAGGGCATGAGACAAATTAAATGGTTTACTTTCTAAGGCCACATCCTCTCTCTTCGGTCTTTTCCTGTTTTAGGTTTAAGTCAGGAAATTTGGGCTATCCTTGCTGCATTGTTCTCCTTAGCCCCTATGAAATAATTCTTTTATGCCAAAAAGGGGGTGGGTGGGTGGGTGGGTGGATGGGCACAAATAATTAATGAATTCAACTGAGACATATAGCAATTAAGTTTTAATAGCGCCTGAACAATTAGTGTTTTAACCACTATTTCAAGGGAAGCGAAACATTAGATTAGTTATGCTTGTAGGAAGTAATCAGCTAAGAATTACTCATTTTTAACTAATTATAATCATTCCATTTATTTCTATTGGGCCTTTCAACTGAAAAGGCTAGCCTTCCTTCGTATTGTAGCTGTGAATAGACGTCATGCAATTAGAAAGCACAACCTTCATAGTGCAGCTTCAGATTCATTTTCAACAGGAGAAAGTGATCATGCTAAAAGAAGCCACATTAACATCTACCACTTAAAAGAAAGGAAGAATGTTGGCTTATATATCAAGAATGCTGAACTGGAAGATTAATACATTCTAGATGAGGACATAATAATTTTTGTTCTGATTTAGGAAGATATGTAGCTAAGAAAGTTTATTAAATGGTTTATATTAGTCATGAATCAATTAAATGATGTGGAAATCTGCATGTTGCCTAGTTATTAAATTTTGTAATTTTGTATATTTACTATTTTTAATATATTTTATTAAATTTTTACAAAAAATACATTTTCATCATATTCTTTCCCTTTACACCACTCTTCCTAGAATCTCTACCTCCCATCATTCCAAACTCCATGCTCACTCTTACTCTATCTCAAAAACAAAGCACAAAACAAACAATTTAAAAACCTAATAAGACAACAAAACAAAAAGGACACAAAATCCAAAAATGGAGCCATGTTTGTGTTGGCCAACTGCTACTGTACATGATATTTATTTTCTACCAAAGTGGAGAGAAGGAGATGTTTTGGTTAATGGAAGGAGATGTTTTGGTTAATGGTTTCCTACACAAATAACTCAAGGCATCTAGAGAATGGCTGGATTGGTGGAAACAACCTCTTTACAGGGAAGATCACACCAATTGGCAACTCAATACTAAATGGTCAGCCCTGAAAATATATTACAAATTAACCTGTAGCCTGAACATGCTTTATTTTGAATATATATGTATATGCATACACATGTATGTATGTAAGAAATATCAATGAAATAGGAGACACTGAATTTCAAAGATCAAGACTATCTTATGATTTCAAAATAGAAGAAGTAAAAATGTTAGTTCATGGCCTAGGGGATGGCTTTTCCATAAAGAATGCATACTGTGCTTAAAACACCTAAGTTGGAATACCAGGACCCATATTTGGCAGCTTACAACTCTTAGCAACTCCAGTTCCAGGTTACCTGATTCCCACCCTCTAGCCTTCACAAGTGCCCAAACTCATGTGTGCCTACCCATGTAATGGCAAACAAATATTTACATAAATTGAAAATAAGTGTTTTCACAGTTTTTAATGTGGCAGAATATTTTAAAATACGCTAAAAGAGAAAATGTATGCTAAGTGTATGTTTTGTTTAAAGGAAAGATAAAAATTGTTTCCAAATTTGTTGTGAAACAATGCAAATATTGGAAATTGCTCTAATTGAATCAAGTCCACAGACTTCAAGCAAATAAAATCAGAACATGTCACATGAAATAAAAGCATAAAATGCATAAAATATGCCAACTGTCTTAGGGTTACTATTGCTATGATGAAACACCATAACCTAAAGCAAACTGGGGAGGAAAATGTTTATTTGGTTTACACTTCCACATCTTTGTTCATTGTTGAAGGAAATTAGATTGGGAACTCAAACAAGGAAGGAACCTGGAGGCAGGAGCTGATGCAGAAGCCATGGAGGACTGTTGCTTACTGGGTTGCTCACCCTGTTTCCTTATGAACGTAGGACCACTAGAACACAGATGTCACCACCCACAGTGAGCTGGGCCCTCCCACATCAATCACTAATTAAGAGAATGCCATATAATCTTGCCTACAGATGAGTTTTATGGAGGTTCCCATGTCCAAAATGACTCTGCCTTGTGTCAAGTTGACATAAATCTAGCCAGCTTACCCACATGCTATCTTCAATGATTATTGTAATGTTTACAACTGTTGGTCTGAAATCCATATGACACTAAATGCGACCTTTTAGATTCCACAAAGTATTCTTTGAAAGCCAGAAAAAAAAAACTAATTTCATTTAAAACCTTAGAACAGCTTATATGCTTATTCAGAATTTACTTTCTAATTTCCCAACACAATCCAATTCAAGTGATGACCTTTAGCTTTTGTAAAACATGCCCAATAAATTAGCCTATGAATTTATCAGCAATCTTATTATAAAAACAACTCGTGGACTAAAAGCCTTTCCACCTTCCAGTGCCATGAAAGCCTTCTTGGAACTCTAGCTATCATTTGGTGTGTGCCTATGAGTGGCCTCTCTGGGATTGTACACAAGCACATACAGCCATGTGAGCTTTGGAAAAGCAGAGAGAATCTTGTTTTTTTTAATAACAAATGCAGTCAGCTGCTGAATGCACTCCCTGTTCAAGCATAGTGCCAAAGTTTTAATCATTAGCTGCAAATCAAAGGACTGGACTTGACTGCTTACGTTTCTGCTATCCGGGTACTATAGGAAGTAGGATAAAAAGATCATTGGAAGATGCTTTCTGCTAGCCAAGCTTTAGGTTGGTAAGATATCCTATCTCAAAGAAATGATATGAGATTGATAGAACAGGGCAGTCAATGTCTTTCTCTGACCTGTTTGCACACACACATGTACACATACTGTTGATGCAGCTCACATGTACACCACATATGCATATCATCCACACAGATACCCCAAATCAGGAATTTATATGTGAATACCAAAAATTACAGTTTTAATATTTCCAGTTCCTAATAGTCGCCCTAAAGCAGACAATCAGCTGCTTTAACACTCTGTTTAGAAAATAGTCATAACATAAATGAGGTCTTTATTGCAATGCTGTAGCTAAAATACAGTGATTATTACAGAACACAATGATTACTAAAATGCCAAAACTCATTGCTTTTTAATCCTGAAACTTCTGCATCTCTATTATCTTTATCCTTTCTGTAATGTCTTCATTTCTTTCCAATGCTTCCCTCACATCAAAGGACTTAGTATTCATAAGCATGTGTCTTAAAACATTTGTAGTTTTCAGGAAGATTAGTATATATCTCACCAGTTTTCAAGTCCTATTAATAATAAATAATCATTTATGTCTTTTTTACATTAACTTTGCTAAAGTCCTTTAGAAAGGAACAAGCAAAGGACATGAATTACAGGTTATATAAATCATGGCTGATAAACAAGCATAAGTGCTTACCAGCAATTTTGATATCAATGAAAATATCCCATATTTAGACATTTCAGCAACTGAATAAGAAAATCTTCTTAGTGTCTGAGCTTTCTGCATTACAGGAAGCAGGGTTGTTTGTGGCATTTAATATATGTACTTACAAAATGTTGTCTAATGGTAAATATCATAAAATAACATAATTATTCATTGGGCTTCCAAGAGTTAGTATATTATACTCAGCTTTTTAGGTACAATTCCCACACTAAAAAGAGAACTGTTAGGTCAGAGATACACTGTTACTTTCATCTGACCATTCTAATTTGTACATATGTAATTAATGCCACACTATAACCTCATAAATATATACCATTTTGATATAATTACTTAAAGTTTATATATCCATTCTAATTTTATGCACTTAAATGTAAAAAGATTAATAAAGAGAGACTTTATAATCTGAGGAACAACAGGTATGTCAGCATCAGTTCTGTGTATGTGTATCCACTTGTATGTAGGTGGGCGTGCCTAGGGAAGCTAGAGACAACCTGAGGCGTAGTTCCTTAGAAGCTACTCACTGAGGTTTTAAAGAAGTCTCTCATTTATATTCGTGATGTAGGCTAGGCCAACTAGAAAGAGACCCCCAGAGCAGTCATGCCCCTGGCTGCTCAGAACTGTGATTACAAGTGTGTCTTTCTCTGTGAGTACTGTTGCTCTCACAGAGGTCTGCATGCTTGTAGAAAGTCACGTTACTGACTGAACCATCTCTGAATCCCAACATTAGTGTTTTGAGTAAAGAATCTTACACAGTGACTGAGCAAGTGAAAATGTAGCTATCAGAAATAATGTGCTTTGCAGCAAGATTGGAGAGCATTAAATTCCTAACCAGTGTGTTTGGTTTTCCAGTCTCTGTATCAAGTGATATTCAGCATGGAGTCTTGCGGAAAGTACATTTCTACCTTTTCTCTTTCAGACTATCCTAAGAAGTGCTGGAAGAAAACAGCAGAGGAGCCATATATTCAGGTGCTCTTAAGCAGAGCAAGATGACCAGTTGCCTTTTTCACTTGCCTTTTGTCTGTCTTGGGAATCCCACTTTGTTCTGAGAAGATGCCCCCAGTCATTCTCAGGTTTCTGAAAGGGTTCAGAGTCCTGAGCTTAGAGAGCAGCAGTAGAAAGACCTTAAGCAAGTGTTAGAATGCTTTCAGGCAGTAGTTCTCTTTGTTAGGCACAGATAAAACCATGTATTGTCTTGTAAATAAAAGCCAAATTGCTGCTAACATGTCTTTGTGCAAAGAGTTACAGCAATGGAGACCATGCTTTGATGCCTGAGTCTAATGGCCCAGGACCACTTACTTCCAGGTGGTTGACCATCTGCCTCCTGCTCCAGCAAAGATCATACAGGGTCTGAAAGCAAGGCATGTACAAAGGACACATGGCACTTATTGCTTTTGCTAGAGTAAGAAGAAAATGGCTGTACAAAGAAAAAGACCATTTTCTTAGATAAAAGTTTTTTTTTGTATGTGTGTGTTTTGCAAGGCTGTGCTGGCCATGTGGAGCCTTTTTTCACCCTGATTGTGTATCCTTGATCAATGTGGTCCTTCATTTTCAAAGAGCTTTCCTCTCTTCTCTGCATGCTATTCACTAACTGCCATTTTCTTCCTGGATTTCACTCCCCAAATGATGTTTCAACAACAATATGGGTCCACTCTTCTATATTTCGTTCTGCAGTAATGGCTCTTTGTAGGACCAAGCTGTTGTAGAACTTCAACTCCATGTTCAGGGAGGCTAAAATAGAGTTCTTAAAATGCATTCAACCATGCAAATACAGGACTTTAGCATCCTATAGTTGAAAATTAAAAAAAAAATCAAAAAGAACTGTCTCTGTCTACCTGGTGACTTTCTGAAAATACATAGATTGCCTTATTAAGGAAATTAGCTTTGGACTAGAGCAATACCATATTTGGTAATGCTCTTGCCTTTTCAGCATAAACCCCTGGCTCAACATAAAAAATATTGCCAGGCAAAAATTAGGAGCCTGGGGGTGGGGGTGGGGTGGGGGTAAGGGGAGA
>LOJH01052279.1:0-12376 GCA_001685095.1 Ellobius talpinus
AAAAAATTGCAAGGGAAAAGAGCATGTAATATCTAAAGGCAGACCTATTAGAATTACACCCGACTTCTCATGGAGACTTTAAAAGCCAGAAGGACCTGGTGGCATGTCCTCTAGACTCTAAGACACCACAGATGCCAGGCCAGACTATTATATCAAGCAAAATTTTCAACTACCATTGACAGAGAAAACAAGATATTCTATGAAAAAGTAATATTTAAACAATATTTATCCACAAATTCAGTCATATGAAAGGCACTATAAGGAAAACTCCATCCCAAGGAAGGTAGCTAAACCAATGAAAACACAGGGAATAAATAATCTCACACCAGGAAAACCAAAAAAAGGAAAACACACACACACACACACNNACACACACACACACACACCACAAACCACAACAAAACAGTAACTAAAAATTATTGGTCATTGCTATCTCTCAATATCAATGGATTCAGTTTCCCAATAAAAAAGACAAAGAACAACAGAATGGGTACAGAAAGAGAATCCATCTTTCTGCTCCTTATAAGAAACATATCTCAACATCAAAGATAGATATTAATCCAAAGCAAAGGAATGGAAACAGATATTTCAAGCAAATGGACCCAAGAAACAAGCTTGTGCAGCCATTCTAATATCTAACAAAACAGACTTCAAAACAAAATTAACCGAGAGAGATGAGGAAGGGCACTTCATACTCATCAAAGGAACAATCCAACAAGATGATCTTTTAGTTCCTAACACTTATGCCCCAAACACAAAACCGTTCACTTTAGTAAACATGACTAAAGCTTAAATCAGACACAGACTCTCACACATTTATAGTAGGACACTTCAATAACCCACTCTCACCAACAGACAGATCACCCAGACAAAAACTAAACAGAGAAATACTGGCGCTGACAAAGTTTCTGAACCAAACACACCTAACAGATAACTATAGAACATTTCACCCAAACACAAAAGAATATGCCTTCTTCTCAGTACCTCACAGTTATTTCTCCAAAATTTACCACATACTGGGTCCCAATGAAAGTCTCAACAGATAAAAGAAAATTTAAACAACTGCCTGCATCCTATCAGACCACCATGGATTAAACCTGGATTTTAACAACATCAGAAAAAACAAAAAGCCTAAAAACTCATGGAAACTGACTAACTTTCTACTGAATGATTACTGTGTCAAGGCGGAAATAAATAAAAATTAAAGACTTATTAGAATTTAATGAAAATGAATGTACAATATACCTAAACTTACATAACACAATGAAAACAGTGCTAAGCAGAAAGTTCCTAACATTAAGTGCCTACATAAAGCTATTAGATGCTTCTCGTACTAGTAACTTAACAACATATTTAAAAGCTCTAGATTTTTTTTTAAAAAAAGCAAGTTCATCTAAGAGAAGTAGATAACAAAAAACAATTAAATTGAGGGCTGAAATCAAAAAAAAGGAATAAAGAGAACAATGCATAGAATCTATAGAACAAAGAATTGGTTCATTGAGATAATCAACAAGATAGACAAACCCTTTTCCAAACTAACTAAAAGGCAAGGAGAGAATATTAAAATTAACAAATTCTGAAAAGAAAAAATGGGACATTAAGACCAGACATCTATTAAATCCAAAGAATCATTAAGTCATTTTTTAAATGATTGCACTCCGCAAAATTGGAAAATCTAAAAGAAGTGGATAAATTTCTTGGCGGATACCACTTACCAAAGTAAAATTAAGATCATATAAACAATGTAAATAGACATATAACCCTTTAGGAAATAGAAGCAGTCCTTATAATTCTCCCAGACAAAAAAATCTCAGAAGCAAACAGTTTTACATAGAATTTTACCAGATTTTCAAAGAAGAGTTATCATTGATAACGTTATCATTGATAATGCTCCTCAAATTATTTAGCAAAATAGAAATGTAAGAAACATTGGTAAACTCATTTTGATGAGGTCAGTCACCCTGATAATCATACTACTCAAAGATTCAACAAAGAGAGAGAATTACAGACCAATTTTCTTTCTGATCATAGATACAAAAACACTCTATAAAATACTCACAAACTAAACCCAAGAACACATTAAAAAGATCATCCATCATGACCAAGTAGGCGTCATCCCAGAGATGCTGGGATGGTTCAACAAACAAAAAGCAATCAATGTAATTCACAATATAAGCATACTAAAGAAAAAATAACACATGATCATCTCATTAGATGCTGAAAAAGACATTGGCAAAATCCAACACCACTTCATGATACAATCTTAGAGATTGTAGTGATATAAGGAACGTCAATCAATAAAGTAAAGGTATTTGCAATAGGCCTATAGTCAACATCAAAGTAAATGGATAAAAACTCAAACAAATCTACTAAAATCAAGACTAAGACAATGCAGCCCACTGTCTCCATTTCTATTCAATATAGTGCCTGAAGTTCTAGCTATAACAATAAGACAAAGGAGATCATGGGGAAACATATTGGAAAGGAAGAAGTCAAAATGTCTTTATTCAGTGAGTATATAGTCAAATACATTAGTGACATATTTTTCAAAATTCAATAACACATATTTGGTTCTTTCCCCTTTTTTCAAAAAGGATGATGTTGTTTCATTTTCCTTTCATTCATATTTTAATCTCTACATTGAAAAGGGGCATCTAACTCTGATGCCTTTCTGTATCCAAAATGAATGACTGTCTTCCTCTAGATTTTTTGTTTGAAATGTTTGTCGTACTTTATAGTGCATTTACAGTAATGTACCTCTGAGTTGTGTAAATCTGACTGAGGATAGTGATCAAAGGGCATATCAAAATAACCAATCCTATCCATTTTCAAAAAAGGCCAATGCTTTATAGCTGCGACTACCTAGTATCAAAATTTCTAGATGAGTCAGTAAGAAGCTCATGAAATAAGTGTGTCTGTCTGCTGCTATATCTGCAGAACTGTACACTCAGACCAAAGATCTGAGTTCATTTTCCAGAACCTACATGGTGAAAGACAAGAAATTATTCATATAAGTTGTTTCCTAATCTCCATTTATACAGACACCCACACACACTCACAGTAACACTGACTTGGGAAGTTAAAACAACAGCCTTTACTTTTATTTTTTGGAAGAGAACAAACTTTTCCTAATTTCTCCTGTGTAGGATGATATATATGAATAAATGGATCATATCTATGAACAACTCTACTTGTAGATTTTCATACAAATCAAGTCTTATTAAAAAGGTCAAACTACATTCAAGTCATATTTTAACTATAATAATTAAATTAGCTACATACTCATAGACCAGAGCATTATTCAGCCATCACCAGAGAAACTTTCTCCTGCAGCATATAGGAATAAATGCAAAGACTTACAACAAGACATTATGGAAGTGAGAAAGAGAAACAAAGAGAGAGACCTTTGAACACTCAGCTCTAAATGGGTTGATTCCATCAAATCTCTGACCTGAGAGTTCAGAAGACCCTGAAGAAGAGGATCTGAAAAGAGTGTAAGAGTCAGGGGGGATGACACCAGGAGAACCAAGCCATTTAAATCAACTGAAGTATCAGACATAGGGCGTGCATGGCTCTGCACCAGGTCCTCTGCGTATATATTACAGTTTCTAGTTTAGGATATTTATATGACTCCTGGGTATGTGAATAAGTGGATTTGGGATACACATATCTTTTCTTGAGTTCATTTCCTTCTGTTGGCTTGCCTTGTCCAATTCAAGGTGATCTTTTTTTGTTTTATCTTATTATTATGTTTTATGTACTATGTTCTACTTGAAAATAAAAAGAATTTCAAATTTGATACACACTACTATTAGCAAATTGAATCCTATGGATAATCAGGTTATTTTCTTAATAATTAGTAGGACCCCTTATTAATAATTTACTCTGAGACTTGTAATGATCATGGTCCTAAATATTAAGTGGGCAGCCGTCTTGTCATTTTATCATGGCTCCCACTCACAATTGCATGTGCAACAACAGAGCAGCGTAGCTTCTGGGACCTAAGTCAGTTGTTGACTGCTTCATAGCTGTATTAGAATTATGTCATGGCCAAAAATTTTATGCAGATTGATAACACAGTATGATATGTTGTGATATGATGAGAAAGTTTAGTTTGGGTGACTAAATTCCATGAGCTAAGGCATAAATAAACAATACCAGCTCTGAGAAAGTTTGCTTTGGTTGACAGCTTGGCTGTGATAACAGATGAACTTGTTTTGCAAGCAAATGAGTAAACAAATCTGTTAAACATAATTAATTTTCATGTTCTGTCTTCACTGTTTTTACTGCCAAATAATTATCCTTTCCATTTAAACATAGAAGATGGATGGTAGAAACATTAGCTGTGTCTTACTTAATGGAAATAAGAAATTAAGCAAAAATGTTTCTTAGCAGGATGGTTATCTTTATGTTGCATGTTACACCACAGGGCTGGAAGATGGCTCATCAAGTAAAAACACTTGCCTCCAAACATGAGCTCCTGAGTTTGAGCCCTGAGAGTCACAGGATAGAAAACTGTCTCCTGCAAGTTATCCTCTGACCTCCATATACACATAGTGACATCCATGTGAACACAAACACATAGACATATATAATATTATATCATAATCAAACTTCCTGATTTACATAATGCATCCTTTATACAATGTTTATCTAGTTACATTATATGCAGAATTACTTAGTAATTAACTATAGAAGTAGAATTAGTGGGCACATGTTTTATTCTTTAATCAGAAATTGTGAGCCACCATTAGTGATAAACATGTCAACACAGAGCTATAGTGCAAGTACAAAATCATTTCCAACAGAATGTTGATTTGATAAGTTTTATATACAACATAATATATATTAAGCAGAGTATATATGGTATATCAATTCATTTTCAGATTATCCCCATGTAGAAAATAAGGCAACTGAGACATAGATATGAATTGAGTAATTCAGAGAACAGAGACCTAGCATTTAAGTTTCGACTTAGATTGTCAAGATTATCTAAGTCACCTTTTCAATATGCACTTTATTAATCCTGCCTTTCTAGTATCTAATCCAAAACTGCTTACCTGAAAATTTTGTGGACCAACTATGACCTTCTATAAGTTGCCTTTCGTGGACCAACTAGAATGTACTGTCCTCTTTGGAAGTGGCCTCTTCCTAGCTTGTAAGATAAAGGATATATGACATATGAGCAATCTTAGTTTCCCCAAAATAGTACTTCAAAGAAAGTAAAGATTAAATGATCTGAATAGAGATGGTAGACCCAAGTCCAAGCTTTATTTTATCTCATTTTCAGTAGTCCCAACACACAGAGAACTTGTTTCTCCATCTCTTGGCTGAGTGTCCTAGGGGTTACTCTCAGATATTTGGGGAGTTTTCATTATCTGAGTAGACTTGGTTTTTGATATTGATACGTAGGTATTCTAAATGTAAAAGAATTAGAAACTAGGCTGGGATTCAGATCAGTTATCACTCAAGCCACGTCAGAAAAGCTTCTTCTTGCAGCAGATGGGAATCAACAGAGAACCCCACTGGACAATGTGTGGAGACTGAGAGCCACGTCAAAGGTGTTTGCAATGATAACAAGAGGAGGGTGACTGCTGGGCCACACAGTCCAAATGTTGAAAGTAGGGCTCTGACTGACATTTTGTGCTCTTAGTACCAGTCTCAAGAGGAAAGTTTGTGTCTGTTTTTAATCCATATGATAATCTCACTGTGACACCTCTCCTCTCTATGGCAGGCAATTTAACCACATGCTTCTGAGTACTTCCTGTGGAGTCTTTTATATTGTGATAATAAATATCATAATTTGTCATTGTATCCCCCATTTAAAATTTAACTTGTTCCATGGCTTCATAGACCAGTCTATAATCTCCAGGAAGACATAACGGCAAAGCATAACCTCATATTGGCAAAGCTCATGATTAAAGATAGCAAATGATTCAGGATTCTTCTTGTCATTAAAATATAAGAAATTTTGCCCTAAGTATTAGAGACTCTAAAGCTGAGGTAGTACCTGGGTATTGTTATTCACAGTTCTGTGCTTAAAAATATGAATGAACAACAAATCTAAAACTATAAACTTTCTGAGCCATTGAGAAGCAAAGGTTAGGAATGGGTGACTGACTGGGTTATCAGTAAGGTGCCAAGTTGATATCATCCTCTGAAATACAGGCTCTCATTTTCTGTTTTGGGTGCGTTTTTTTTGCTGTTGTTTTGGTTTTGCTGTTGTTATTCTGTTAGCTTTTTTTGGTTGTTCTTCCTTTTGTTTTCTTAATTGCTTACTTTGTTTTGTTTTCTTCCATGGAGGGAATGCCACAGGGATGAGGGGAGAGTATGGGGGAACCAGGAGGTGAACAGAACAGGGGTACATGATGGGAAACCTTCAAAGATTCCATAAAGAAGTTAAAAAATGAAAGTTCTCTATTAACGCTTCACACTTGCAGGTTTCTCAGGAGCAAAATATTTACTAACATAACAGACTAGGTAACGGCATTACAGCACTCAGGGAGAGTGACAAGCTCAGTATCAGAACAACTCACAGCACAGTCAATAAGATTAAGTCTCACAAAGGGATGGATCACTACAAAAGCACAAACAAAACTAAGTAAAAACCACAAAACTTATTAAGGTTAAAAAAAGCATGTGCTCACAGAAGTTCAACTATTTTAATCAGAGTACGGTGTAGCTAATTTTTTTCACAGTTGAAAGATCCAAATAAAGTAAGCTTAAAAAAAAATCCAAGTACAATAAAGGCCTGTGATCCAGAACGTCTTCTGTCACAGCCTCTTACTAGCATCTAATTTCAGCTCTCTCCACTCCAGTGCCTTTGACCTTCAGAGGAAAGTAATGCCTGTGACGTCTCTGTATTTTCCCTCCTGTGCCACTCTAATGGAGATCAGCAACAGACCTTGTGACATCATCTTAGTAATTATTCATTCTGGAGTTATGCTAGCTGTGCCATTAACTCTTCTAGAATCTAATGAAGAAAGAAAACCTAGAGGAAGGCTTGGGTTTACAAGGAGACTCTACAATTTCTATTGAGTTTCTCAGTGTTTGCATTTTCAACAACCAGTTTACATGTATACCAGAAAATTAAAACAAAAAAAGACACGTATAAGAACTATAACTTTTGTCTCTTGAAGTTAAAGGAAACTTATTCCTCATAGGTGTTCCTATACTTTTGTACAAGCAAGGAAGCAATCACTATTTTCTTTTTGAGTACCTAGTAAATGCATGCCACTTATTTTAACTGTTGTGTATTTCTCATTTTTTCTTAGCACATGATCAATATAGTATATCCTAAGCTCAGTTTCCAAAATATAAAATTTTTATAATTCATTTTATTTTATTTTGTGTGTATAGGTGTGTGTCTTCAGAAGCCTGAAGTCACCTCATAACTGCTGAGCCATCTCTCTAGTCCCAAATATAGCAACATTTTAAAGCCATAATTAAGCAAAATTAGCCAAAGTAGAAATCAAATACTAGCCTTCACAAAGCTCCTTCTTGTAGGAAGTGTCCAGACTCTTCAGCTTCAGGTATGCAATTTCCAAAAATGCTAACATAGAATTGTGTAGGTAGAGAAGGGATAAATGTTTGCCAATTACATTCAACACATCAGGACCCCCACGGAGAGTGGGTTAGGCACCTCTGCTTTTCACGTAATCAGATTTGCCAATTGAACTAAGATTTTACAATAGATCTGTTTAGTTGAATAATTCCCTCAAACAGGAAGGGAAGTTTTGATCACATAGCTTAGAAGGGGCTGTGCCCAAGCAGGCCCTGTCTGAATGCCGATTAGGAAGGGAGCTTTCCTGCTTCTGCGGAGCCTGGTGGATGAGCGTGGATGAGGTGTGACGCTGAGTGTATCACTGTTGGTCTGGAGGTGCTATTCCTGTTGATCTATGGACTGCAGATGCTGAACAGAAAAATTAAGAGTTGGTTGAGTGATTCTAGTAATGATAATATTGCCTGCTTCTGTGCTAGGCATGGGCCTGGTCATTTCTTGCCATGTGTTACCCCAGATCACACACAAGTGACTGTTTATTTGAACCGTGTCAATTTCTGGTGAATTGTCATGTACATTTCAAGCCTGTCTATAATTTTGATCTGTTCCTCCATATGTTAGACCTGTCTTCCTACTTATCACAACCTCATAATAATACATCATTCCTATCTATGTTTTTAATGCGTTTTCCTCTAAAATTTATTTGTACCCAACACCTTCGCTTGAATTGTTTATCTTTCTCTGCTTATTCAGTATTATGTTTGCCACCCCAGAATCAATTTCACTTCTACTGTTCTTTAGTTCAGTCCATCCCTAATGTTTTCAACTTTAATATAGACACTTTTGTAATTTTTAAAACAAATTAAACTTTGTCTCAGTGCTAAGATACAGTCATGCAATGGAACTCCATGATCTATGAGAGCAGAAAGACAGCCAAGAAGCAAAAAACTGATCTGTAATACTGTCTACAGCCTAGCAAAAAAAATAAGATAGACCAAGAAAAGACACTTGGAAAGAGGTGGATAGTAATATGCTATTGACACAGACAGTGCATATACAAAGAGTCTCTGTGCAATGTTGACCAACAGAACAATAACTCAGAAATATCTGTGAGTTATGAGAAAGTATTATGTACATCATAAGCACCTCCTTCAAATACAGTTACATCATGAAGGATCTACCCACATGGTTGGCAAGTACTGTTTTTATCAAAGTCTAAAAGAACAAGAACATTATAAGCTAAAGTGTTTGAAATAAAGAACTAGTCATATCAATTAAAAACAATCCTAGTTATCTTTAGAACTGTGATTTAACCCAATGGTAGACTGTGATTAGTTTCCTTTAAATCTCTATCCTATTTTAGAAAAAAAAAGTATTCAACAGAATGAATAGACTATACTGTTGGTAGTAAAAGAGAAGCTTCCTGACTTTCCCACACTGTAGGGTATAGTCCATATTACTTATTTAATGTTTAGTTTGGCCAATATTTGCCAATAGTTTTAGACGTTTTATTATTTTGACATGAGAAGTATACTGTAATAAACATGTTCTCTACTTGAAAGTGAGGTAGCATTTAAAATTTATTAAGGGCACTGAAATGTTGGTTGAATACAATTTCCTATTTAGCCAAATAAAGGAAGTAAGGAATGTCAATCAAGTACAATCATGTTTGATCTTGGTCACATTCTTTTCTATGGTCAATAAAACAATTTCTTAATTTTTATTGTATCCTCTAGCCCACTTTCCTCTATTGTTGACATGAGGGAGGCAAAGTTTGAATCCAGATGGTTGAAAAGTGTAAAGGATTGTTTGTCGTGTCAGGAACTCCTGCAAAGTGACATAAACTGTTTGGTAACATATAATTATTCTCTTTGAATTTGAGAAATACTGTGTTCTGAATCACTCTTTCTCTCTGTTGCTCTCTTGTTCTCTTGTTCACCCTCTTTCTACTTTTCTCCAACTGCCCCCATACATCATAGCTATTTAAAAACACGGAAATCATGGTGTACTATATTCATCATAGTAATGAGTTATCAGTAATTCCTACCATTTTTCCTAATTTCTAAAACACTTTCATTTACATTTTTATAGAAATCATATCTCCTAGGTATGCACATAGTTTATACTTGAAATAAAGTGACTGCTTTACAGCAGCAAGGAGAACGAGCAAAACGTCCTTGCTTGTTGTTCCTTTCTAGTACTGTGTCCAAGTGAGGAGCTTCTTATGGTTTACATTCTAGCATTTATTAAGACACTTTCTGTCAGGCAAATTCAAATGCAAAGACAAAACGAGGAACAGACTTCAGACCCACAACTCTGTCAGGAGACTTGCAAACTTGGGGTAAGAACATCTGCTAGCGAAGACACAAGAAAAGCAAAGCTCTGCAGACTGCAGCCACATGATTTGCTCTTTGATTTATCGTGTCTCTGACAGGGCTCAAAGCTTCCATGCCTATCTAGACAATTGGGGCATCTGTGTTGTAGTGAAGTTGACAGAAATATGGCCTGTGGTAACACCATGCCTATAATAAGGAACCATGGTAAGTCTGACAGCTGCCATCAAGCGCCATCCTCTGCTTTGATATTTCAAAATGTCAAGCACTATCACAGACTGCCAGAGGGAAAAAAAATGTAAAGATACGATGAACGACCACATCTCTCTTTACGTTAACAAAGCTGTTGTTAAAGATGGCCCTAATCGCAGGGGTGTAACACTTGCTTCTCTGCCACTTTTCTGAGACTAGAGAATGGTATCACAGGCCAAAGGCCAAGTTCATGAGAATTATTTTAAGAAACTATTTACTTTGTAGGTCAATGTTGGAATAGCTCTGTCATGACTGAAGATAAAGGCATCAGTAGTTCACATATGAACTTACACTCCTAATAACAAACATTGCCTTGAAGAAGTCATCAAGACTATGAACTTTTGGCTGAATTAATTTATTTTATTGCTGAACGCATTGATTGAAATATTGATCTAGCCCACAAATTTCACCCTTTGGAGCTGTGTAATTTACAGAAGGAAAACAACTATAAAGAAAAAAGTAATTGCTTTCTATCTGGCTCTCCTGTTTCTCTAGTCCCTTTTCTATTCTCCAATTTATCAAATATTGATCTTTACAGTATTAATGACTGTATGATAACTCCATGAAACAAAAGATATACCATACTGACTTAAATATGTTCAGTATATTTTATCAATTCTTTAAGTCAAGAAGTCTTGATAAAATAAGGATTAATTCTAAAAGAGAAATTAAGAATATGTAGTCAAAAATAAGCTATACTTGACTTCAGAGGAAAAGTATCCCTGTTAGATACACACATAATCTATAAATTTATCCACTATTTATTTATAGTGTGTAATATAAAACCCAAACCTGTATATTCTTCTCCCAATAATTAGAAGTCTTCCTAAATAGGAGTGCTTATCCTAGCAAAGAAGTTGCTCAAGGAAGAGCAATTCAGTTCTGACAATTTAATGAAACAACCAAATTAAGCCTGAAGATGTGGAGCCATTTTGCTGCATACAGAACTACAATGAAGTCATTAAATATTGTTGCATTCTATGATAAGACCTGTGATTGTGGTGAAAACTGAGTCAACTTGTCTGTCCAATAACAATAATTTTAACATGTTCATACCAAAACTTGCTGAACCATGGTTTTACATTCAATGAACAGAATGAATCTAGACACGAAGTCTATGATGCAGAAATTGTAAAATATATTTACTATTTATATTTTTAGTTAAGTAAAAGGATGGCTTTTTTAAAAAATGGGTTAAAAATTCTTATATATAATTGACTCTTATTTTTGCTGCTCACATCAACTTACCCAATAGCATTGCACTTGCTGCTAATGAATAGAAAGAGAGCTGTTCAAATCTTTAAGTCTCTTGTGGCAAGAACACTATTACAGAAATGAACAGAAGGGAGTCTCTGCAAGCCTTCTGCCTGCCTTCTTCTTTTACCACAGGTTGTTGAGATCACCCTGGGAACTATCAAAGCTGAATAAATCCCTGACAATTGGCTTTTACACCATTTGAGCAGCCAAGCTTTCAGAGGGGATGATTTGGCTTTGTTCAAGCACCAATATATCAGAAGCAATGTGAAAGTCTGAGGGACTTGAGCCTGGCTTCCCACCACAGACAGAGTGACCCATCTCAGCTGGGGCTTTACAGGGGGAAGGCTTGTCACATAGTTAATTCAAGCAATCCCAAATTCCATCAACCCCAATGTGTCCCACGACCATGAATCTGCAGCTCCGTACAGTGTTCTTTTCCAAAGTAGGTCTGCTGGAGGCTGGGAGAATAACTAAATTTTACAGAATCCCTTAGAAATATGCAGTATCTTAACTTCAGTCATTGAGCAGAAGATATAGATCTAACTACTCTGAGGTAACTTAAGAGGACTGCTTTCCAAGTGACCTTTCAAATTGTTTGCCTTGTTAGGAAGTCAAAATCTGGTATTTATCTTGTCATATTTTCTCAACACATTCAACTCTTCTGAAATAAATAAGGAAATCTATTGATCACTTGAATTATGGAAGTATAGATGTATAGAAGGTACTTCTTCAATGTAGAAGAATTCTTCAATACTTTAATATAAATTTATGATGTTTTTAAGAGACTTGTATTTTGAAAATCAAAAATTATTGTGAAGAAAAGAAAGAATTCCAAGCAGTAGATAATTCATGTATCTAACATACATTATAATACATGTAAATTTCTAGAAATCAATAGGATACAATATTACAATATTTCCTAAAAACTTTTATTAATATCACTTAGCATATTTTCCTCTGAGACATTGTAATTTCTTTTTTTTACTAAAAATTTCCACCTCCTCCTCTCTTCCCATTTTCCTCCCCCTCCCCC
>LOJH01052280.1:0-12376 GCA_001685095.1 Ellobius talpinus
TCTAACAGTGGCCCTAATACTATTGCAAATCTCCAATATGTTTGGTTCCCATAAACTTCTTGTCTTACCAACAAGCAGCTTGTTTATTAGTGCCATATTAGTGATCCTCGATGAATTATGTCTTTTCTTCCTAATTCTTGGATATTACTAATTTGTGATTTTTTTAAACTATATACAATAAGACTTAAAGAAATAAGAGAAAATGTACAGAAACAAAATTTGCAAAGTTACTCTGCCCCATAAAGAATTATTAAGTCGAAGAAAGAAAACCTTGCTATGGAATGAATCTTGCCCTGTCATGGTTATAATAGAAGTTTTTCCACTGCATAAAAAACTATATGTGAATAAATTTTAATGGATGTGTATCATTAATATAGAAAAAGTTCTTAAATTTTATTGCTGATGGTTGATGTTAATATTCTAAACATATTATATTACAAAATGTTTAAAGACATTTGTCATACTTTTTTCTTAAAAGTTAAAAGATTACATCAATGCGCAATTTCCTCTATATTAAGAGGATGTAAGTTTTACTTCATTTTCAGTGGCAATTTTTATGAATTTGGTAACTACTCAGCTGTGATGAATTTAACATACCATATCATTATTGTTGGTTTAATTTGCATTTCTTTGATCAACAGTGATTTAGAGCTTTTCCCACAGGTTCAAATCCTAGCTGTATTTATTTTATGTCAGTCGCTTATGACATGTCCCTTGTCCCATTAGGAAGCAGGCTCTGAAGCTTGAAAAAGCAGTTTTCACAAGAAAAGCATGAAAGGAATCTTTCCACCAGATATAAACATAAACTATGTGACTTCCATTAATTTTGTATCATTCCTTATACTTTTAAAGGACTCAAAGATTACAATATTCAAGTGACAATTAGTAAGTACTGTTTCATAATGGATTATTAAAATATAAAGAATTCATCTTCATTCTATTAAAATATAAAAAAGAGTAGATGGTGCTTTCCAATGCCATTACAAAGCCTTCTGCATAAAAACATTGTACTGGTTTGCTTTTGCTAGTGTGATAGAATATCTGAGGGAAGTTAGCTTTGCCTACGAAAGTCCAAACAACAGGATACCAACTTTGGCAATAGTTTGATGACAAAGAAGAGATGTTTGTACATGAAGAAGAGATCTCATCACCAAATGGAAGCCAGAAAACTGTGGTTACACAATGTCTTGTTTGACCATATCCACAACTAAACATGCCTCAAATCTTAAAGGACCATCGACTTCCAATGCTACCACCAACCTTACAACAAACAAACCTTTAGAAGAAACACATTTAAGCAATTTCCAAGCCATAGAGAAAGTCACAACTGGGGTTCCACATAGGAAGTGAAAAACTGGGGGCTCTAGATGCAACACCATTGAGCATCTACCTACCTTGTTCTACTTTTTTACCCATTTACATAATAAAACTTTTATAAGTAACAAAACATATTTCCCAGTTACTAAGCATAAAAATAATCACCCAAAATTCTGTAAATGTGGCTGATTAATTTAACCATTAAAATTGGATTATTATGGAATTTTATTTAGAATATAAAATAGATCATATTGAAGACATAAAGCATTAATACTAATATAGAATATGTAACTGCTATCTAATATCTAATTTTGAGGAGCAAGAAAGAGAGATCATTTTTTCTGCCATACTCCAAAGTTTCAGAATCACCTATAGAGTGTACTTTGAATACACAGTCATCTCTTCACATTTTCATGGTCTAAGGTCATTGTGAGCATCACATCTACCCATTGTAATTTCCTTTCTGCTTTACCTCCCTGTTGAAGTCCTCCTCCCATGGAAGCAACAGATTTTATTCAGATTCTTACAAGATATTTAATTTGAAATGTAGCTTCACCACTTCACTGCATTTGAACAGCTTCAACACTTCCTTTCAAAAAATATCCCCACTTTTATTATGCCTTTATCTTTTTATTTGCCATTTCTTTCTGATTAATCATGCTTAAGTTTCTTAGATTTCTTTTCTCTTTCTATTTTCACTGCTTCAGAGTAAAAATCCTCAAACAGAGCCAAGTGGTGATGGCATATCCCTTTAATGTCAGCAATCAGGAGGCAGAAACAGGTAGATCTCTATGAGTTTGAGGACAGCCTGGTCTACAGAGTGAGTTCTAGGACAGGCTCCAAAGATACAGAAAAACCCTGTCTCAAAAAGAAAAAATATTCAAATATTATATAATTGTACTTCAAATGCCTCAAAATAGATCTGGCCTTATACTAACAATTATATCATGAATGCTTGTGTTGATTTCTGCAAAGTTAGCATAGACTATCTCTTCTCACTTGAAATAATTTAGTAAAGACATTCTCTAGAAATGCATGCTAAATTATTCCCAAGGTAATGTATTATCTGGTCTCAACAAAATCTCTTGCATTTCTCAAACTTGATCCTGAAATGGGCAGCTACTGCTCAAACATGGACTCTATTGTTATTCTTAGCATTGCATTGGCTCTCCTTTCTAACCAACCAGCCAATTCACTCAACATGTACCTCTCTGGTTTCATGAAGTAAATTTTGAGATTAGACTCCATTTCCAGATTCCAATTATGAATAATGCTGCTATGAACATATTTGACCATAAGGACACTTGCTCAACTATGTTCAAAGCAGAATTATTTGTACATTTGTAATAGCCAGAACCTGGAAACAACCTAGATGAACCTTAACTGAAGAATGGATAAGGAAAATGTGGCACATTTACTCAGCAGTTAAAAAAAAATAACATCATGAAATTTGTAGGCAACTGGATGGAACTAAAAAAAATATCATCCTGAATGAGGTAACTGAGACTCAGAAAGACAAACACTTTATGTACTCACTCATAAGTGGATATTATACGCAAAGGAAAGGATAACCAGGCTACAACTCACAACTGCAGAGAAACTAAGTAAAAAGGAGGACCCTAAGAGGGACATACATGGAGAAAAAGGAAATAGTTAAGATCTCCTGGGAAAACTGGGAAAGGGGACAAAAGAGAAAGGATCGGGATGGGTACATGAAAGATTGAGATGGTCGAGTTGGGGAGGGACAGAGAGAGAGAGAGAGAGAGAGAAAGAGAGCAATCAAAGTGATATCTTGATAGAGAGAGTCATTATAGGTACAGGGAGAAACCTGGTACTGGGGAAATTCCCAGTAATTCACAGAGATGACCCCAGCTAAGACTCCTAGAAATAATGGAGAGGGTGTCTGAACTGGTCTGCCCCTGAAATCAGATTAGTGACTACCCTAACTGCCATCATAGAACCTATATCCAGTAACTGATGGAAGCCCATGCAGTGATCCACAGCCAAGCACTGGGCTGAGTTCCTGGAGTTCCACTGAAGAAAGGGAGGAGGGATCATATGAGCAGGGGTTGGGGGGGGCGTATGTAATCAAGATCATGATGGAGAAAATCACAGAGACAGTTGACCCGAGCTAGTAAGAGCTCACAGAATATGGACTGACAGCTAGGGAACCTGTGTGATACTGAATTAGACCCTCTGAATGTGGGTGACTTCATCTGTTTGTGGAGCTCCTGGCAGTGGGACCAGACCAGGACTTATCCCGGATACATGAACTAGCACTTTGGAGCCCATTTCATATGGTGGGATACCTTGCTCAACCTTGATAAAGGGGGAGAGGCCTGGTTCTGCCTCAACTTGGTATGCCAGACTTTGTTGACTCTCCAAAGGAGGCCTTACCCCCTCCAAGGAGTGGATAGGGGGTGGGATAGGGGAAGGTGGGATCAGGAGAAGGGGAGAGAGGAAGAACTGGGGTTGATATGTAAAATTAAAAAAAAATTAAATAGAAATAATTTTTAAATAGAAAATAAAATCCTTTTCCAAATGCTTTTACAGTACAATGTATAAGAGTGATATTCAGCAAATGTATTCTGTACCAAACTGAAATCTCAGTTTGTACCAATATAGAAAGAAAAAAAAACTGCTTTCTAACTCAATAATATATCATTGTCAATAAAATCAATAAAATGATTATTCAGAGCCAATATAGTAGTGTATGTCTTTAATATGAGCACTGGGAAGGTAGAGGTAGGCAGCTCTCTGATTTTGAGGCCAGTTTGGTCAACAGAATTACAGGACAGCCAGAATTACATTGAGAAAGCCTGTCTCAAGAAAACAATGCAAAGAAAAAAGAAAATCATTGCTCAAGTTAATTAATGGGACTGAAGAATCAATGTAACCAGGTCCTATCAAATATGTTTAGCCATGTCATCATGATAAAAATATAGGTTTATTCTAGTTGAAGAAGTCTGTCATCTTTTTTATTATTTAACAGTTTTGTGGGTGTGCTGTAGTCTAAAAAGATATAAATGATATAGTTTACATTGTTCTGATAAGTTCAACAAAGAAACAATGAACAACAGCCATACTTTATAACATTATATTTCAAGCTAATTATGTAAAGCCCATAGCCATCATTGAAGTGTTGAACTTACTCTTTTAATGTGGGACCATTCCTCGGTATGTTTAAGGTCATGTAAGTTTGAAAGGACCGTGATTAAACTTTTAACGGCATAATGTTTAATTTATGTTTGTTTCTTTTAGAAATACTTTATACTTGATATTTCATCAGCAACTCAGAGAAGTGCTTCAGAAAATCATATGATTCAATTCCATATTTTGCTATATGTTAAATACTGGCAAGTAATTCATTTGTCAATGATCTTGACCTTGACCACAATTATATTTCTAAATGTAATATTCTATATAACAGTATTCTTTGATAATGTTCAAACTGAATGCAGATTCCAAACTGAATAAACTATGAGAATAAACATGTAAAATTAGAGAGTAGGCTAAGAATACTAAAACAATATACCTAAGTGTACCATATAAAACATGTAACAAGTATTATATGTGGAAAGAAAATGACAATAATTTTTTTAAAGAACAAAATGAGTCATTTCCTTTTTTACTGAATAATTAGCTAATAGTTTTTTTTTACTTATTTTACTTCCTTGCAAACTAATACTGGACTCTCAGCATTTGTTTTTATAAGAGCAATCTAAACCTTTAATCTTAAATATTGTTCAGCCATCACCTCCTTATCTGAAGTGAAAACCTCTCTTCATCCTTTCACACAAATCTCAGATAGTAGCACATTTACAAAGCATTTGATGGCATTTCTAGTGAGGTATTACTACATGTATGTATTCCTAACCACTATTCTCAATTACTATAGTGCCTTATCTTGTTTTATGTTGTCTACTGACCTGTGTGTCTTCACTTATTCTTAGACTGTGAGGTTCTCAGAGGCAGAGACTGTATTTCTTTCAGTGTTTCTAATGACAAAGACATACAACAAAATCAGGGAGAGTTTCTTGAACACATGAACAAATGACTAGATATTCTATTGCGTGTATGTGCAGATCATATGTGTGCAGGCACACATATAGACAAGCATACCTCCCAGGAGGAACCACACTACAACAAAACAGATTAATAAAACAAAGTTTTTTATAAAAAAAGAGACATTTACCAAGACGCAGCTATCAAAGAACGACAAGAGATATTGCAATCATTTTAGGTAGTAACAAAGTTCTTACTCACTTAAACACAAAAATAAAAGAGAATGGAACAGTTACTGGACATAAGATGTCAGAAAATCAAGTTGAGTTAGATGCCTTCAGAAAAACAGGCTGCGTGTCTTGATTTACTTTCACTCAAGAGACAGAACCAGCTGCATATCACATAATGGAAGACAACTAGGGAATAAATACGTGCCTGACTGACTTCTATTACTTCCCTTTATTCTCTTGCTGGTAATTGTTTTTGTCAGCCTTCAGCTGGAACCTCTTCCTAAAACCCCAGAGTATTAGTGTGCCAAAGCAGAGGAGGATGAAAAGTGGGTCGAGAGGGGCAGATGAGAGGATCTGACATTATAAGGTTGTATGTCATGCTAATATGTTGAAGACTAGTCTAATCAATTAATAATTATGACATTTCCCCCTCTTCTTTACCCAGATTCTGAGTAAAGTGAAAAATAAAGTTCACCTTTTATTAATAACTAGATCTTCAAGTGCTGACCATTACATCTAAAAGACTCTCTCATTACAAGCAATATAACTATAGACAAGGACATGAGTTTGAGCTGGAGCTTTTGGGAGCATGGAAGGTGTTGGAGGGTTGAGGGGTGAATAGATATAACCAAGACGCATTGCACTTGTATATGGAATTCTCAAAAACGTTTTTATTCATATATTCAAACCTAAAGTGCAATGGTCCTATCAGCTGCAATGGTAACACAGCAGGATTCATGGCTTTGTCAAGCTGATCATCCCAAAGAGGAAGTAAAAGCAGCATTTAAGCAAGAACACAGAGACTTGTCTCAAACTTACAAATCAGATTACACTATAACAGTACAATTCATATACAAAATGTATCTATGTTGATTTTCCTCCAATTCTTGACTTCAAGCTGTCTACCAGGAAGAGACAAAACTTATCTTCAGGAGAGGAAGTTCGGCTGTGGAAGAAGTGAAACACAGCCAGGAAGTGTAGCCAACCTTGTCCTAAGAAACTCAAAGGAAGAGGGTAAACCTCTGTTCGCAGGGTTTGCCCTCCTGTGCCAATCTGACTATGTAATGATAATGAATTTGGTAGCACTAAATCAGACTATTTTGGACATTGCTGCCACTGTGTTGAACATTTCTGCCAAGATTAGAACCTGGAATTATGCACATGAATATTTTACATGCTAACAGTCAACAGGTGATGTTAACAGTATTGATTTGGAGGATCCCATCTGACATTTAGAACTCCATCCAGTCCACACTTAGCATTTTTAACCCTCTCACTCCCACCAATTCATATATAACATGACTTTGGCCTTTTTGATTCCACATATGATAATGAGAATCAAAAAGAAGAAATACCTTAGAAACTCCTCCTTGCTCAAGAGCATGAAAAAACTTACATTGCCTTCAAATAGGATATTTATCCACATGATAATCGAGTAATATTTTACTTAGTTACGTTAGATTATGCTAAATATTTAGAAGGCATACTCTAATTAATTAACCATTAAGACATAAAATTAATCGCATATATTTAAATTTAATTTTTGTTGATTTTTTTTAATTACATTTATATTAAAATGCATAATGTATACTTTATTTTAAAAACTACTATTCTAATTGTAATATCTCAGAAAATTACTTTTCCATCACATAACCACTTTACTTTTCATAAACATATATTCTTTATATTATTTATACTTTAAATAACAATAATATTTTAAATTTTGAAATAATTTCAGAACTAGATAGAATAGAATATCTTGAGAGCAGACCTGGAGTTTCAATTTTTAATTTTTTAGTCTATCTAAAATAATTAACATGGGGATTTGGTTTGGTTTGGTTTGGCTATGTGGTTTTTCCCTTTTAAACTCCAAGTGACATGTCTTCCTGAAATTGGAGCATAAGAGATCATTTCGGCATTGTAACCATAGACACCCTATATAACCTGATGGTCTGTTGACCATTCTTCTTAAGAAATGCTTTTCTAATACATGCGGTTCATCCCATGTCTACCTAATAGTTCATGCCATTATCGAAATGAATGTGTCTATTTAAAGAGACACTCTAGATAGACAGGGCACCAAGACAGGAAAGGTACCACATGACAAGTCCCTCTCCTTGGGAAGAGAGACTTCTACAGAAAGAAAAAAAAACTTACTTTAGTAAAATTGACTGATTGACTGATGCAGACTTGATATGGCCTCCAAACAATATCAGATATACAATATTGAAAGAGATTTCACAACTCAGACCTGAATCTAGAATTGGTTGGAAAGCTGGGAAATAAAATCCTCTAACAGTATATCCATAATGTTTTCCTAAAAGGGAATACTCTCATAGACTCAGAGTATACCACGTACTGGTAATGGTAAGTTTTGCAACATGCCTACTCTTTCAAACTTCCAGAGGAATTAAGCTGAAATCTAAGGCAAGGATTTTCTCATTCTATGTGAAATTATAAACTTCTCCTCTTAGGTTGTCAACATTAAAAAGGAGAAGAATAAGAAAAAGGAAACAGAAAACTGGGCGCTCCTTCGCAAGGGCAAAGTATATTAGTGAAAGACAACAGTAGTGGCCCAGTGAGGATGCCACAGCAGTCGACATCAGCAGAGCCAGCATTGCAGTGCTGTGTCTGGGGGCTGAAGCCTGATAATGAGGGAGACTTATTCCTGAGTGCACATGTGACAGCTATCAATGGAGCTCTTAGAAACAGCTGAGGGACATGTTGAGAAATGTTAATTTCTGTCATTCAAGCACACAGAGATAATGTCTTGGTAATGTGGATATTTAAAATTGCTCATGATGATGTGTGGCAGTCATAAACTAGGAAGGCCATAGAACATTTGCGTTACATAAACCTCATTTATTATGCAACACAGCCTTGTGAAATGCATTTCTTTTCTGTCTTAACAGTACACAGAGAGATAAAAATCTCCATTTCTGGGATCATTTTTCCCCTAAAGATATCTCTATGTTTAGGAAGAGGTTATAGAAAGTACTAGTTAATAAAGAAAACAAATCTTTTCCCAAAGATATTACTTTTTCCTTTAAAAAGTTTATGTGAAAATGTATATTTCTAATTCTTGTTTTCTAAACAGACTTGGTGTGACAATGGACTAATCTACTGAAAGAAATATCAATTCAAAAAATAAAAGAAAAATTATAGCTCAAATAAATCAGAAAAATTGATTTAAATTTCATTTTAAAATTCCCATGGAGAACCAGGCAGTGGTGGCACATGCCTTTAATCCCAGCACTTGGGAGGCAGAGGCAGGCAGATCTCTGTGAATTCAAGGCCAGCCTGGTCAACAAGAGCTAGTTCCAGGACAGGCAACAGGCACGAAAAACTACAGAGAAACCCTGTCTCGAAATCAAAAAAAAAAAAACCTCATGTAGAATAAAGGTCCTCTGCCATCATTTATCTCGAATATGGCCGAAACTAGGTTTGAATCCTCTTGCTTTTCTTCTATTTGTTTAGTTTATGAGACAGGGTCTCTCTAGGGAGCTCGCTATGTAGAACAGCGTGTCCTTGAACTCATAGAGATCTGTTTGCCTGACCGCTAAGTTGTTTCTGAACTATTGTTATTCATCTCCTACTGCTTCGCCTTATTCCCTCTTTAGTCAGGTATGCACATTCCTGAACATACATTTCCTTACAATTGCATCACAGTTTTCTCACACCTGGAAACTCTGCTCTATTGATTTAGCATGACCACTAAATGCAAGCAATATATCAGCTGTTAACACTATTCTGCTGAATAGGTTAAACACACAGATCTCAGACATTATTTCTAAATAAAAGAATCACCTCTGGTGATTGCTAAATATGTCTACCACGAACATTAACATGTGAACCTGCAATGACTTGCTATATCTCAGACATCTAAGACATATACATAGATGAAATCAAATTCCCTTTTTATTTTCTTTGCTCTCTATTGAACTTTTTTAAAAACTAGATATTTTCTTCATATTCCATAATTTGATTGAAGCCAGGTGTTTCCCACCATAACACATAATTCAGTCAGAGTTCCTCCACTTCTAGATTTCACTCTTTGAACAATTGTTCTATTTCCTCCATAACCCACTTGCCACTGTCAGTGATTTCACCTCCTCTGCATCTTAAATTAAACTTGTGTCTTACAGAATGAACACTGGCTCAGGCCCACATCAGCTGATCTCTGAAATGTCTCCTCATTGGTCATCTAGTCTCCACATCACAAGTCTACACTGGAAAAGCAAGACAATAAACAGAACTCAAGTAATTTTCTCACTCAAGAAAGTTTCCTATTCATAAGTGCCTCAATGTGTGTTTGTGTGTGTGTATGTGTGTGGGTGATCACATGTATGGGGTGAGTGTGTATGTCTTTGTAGGGAGACCAGAAGTCAACTTCAGCTGTCTTTCTTCATATACGATTTTTGTTACACAGTCTTTTTCTGGGACCTGGGCTCCCCAGAAGGAGAGGCTAACTAGACAACAACTTTAGAGGTGCATCACCTCTGTCCCTCCGAAATCACTGAGATTTCAAGCAAACACCATGATGCCCAGACTTTTCGTTAATTTATTTTTAAGCTATTTTTGAGATTATAACTGAATTACACCATTTCTTCCTTATCCCCCCCAAAAAACTATCCCGTACACCCCTCCCTGTTGTCTTCAAATTCATGGAATCCTTTTCTAACTATTTTACATTCATATATGTTCATATATATATATATATGTTCTTAAATACAACCTGTTCAGACTGTACAATGATATTTTATATGTTTTCAGGGCTGAAAGTTTGACACTGGAAAACCGGTTGATTTGCTGTCCCCTAGGGAAGGCTGCTGTTCCCACTCCCAGCTTTCCTTAGCTGCATACTATGGTCAAGACTGAGGCCTGTGGGGGGAGGAGTTCCCTTCATCCAGTTTGGCATATCTATTTGTATCATCCTTATTTTCATATTTGAACAGTTATATTGGTGCAAGTCTATGGATGTAGTTTCTGATATTACTAGGAAACACCCTTTCATAGCAAACCCCTGATCACAGGCTTCCCACCTTTTTCTTCTCTGTTTCCTGAGCCTTAGCATAGAGATATACATTGAGGCTAGGCTCTACAACTCTTCATTTTGATTAGGTGTAGTTTCTGTAATGGTTTCCATTTGCCACAAAAAAAGGTTTCCTTGATGGGGTAAGTACTATACTTATCTGTAAGTATAAGGACAATGTTTATAGATTGCTGTTAGAAATTATGCTGGTTTAGTAAATTACTGGTTGTTGATTCTTACCCAAAAACCATGACTTCACCATCACTGAGTGGTTAGCTGGGTTTCCAGTAACAGACATTATCTCCCTCTTGTTGAGTGAGTCTTACATCCAATTATGGAGCTGATATTTACCACCAAGGATACTGCTACTGCACATTTAGAGTTATAGTGCTATACTGGCTGATGTGATTCACAGGTATCAAGGCTGGGTAGAACTGTTGGTTGCTTCTCTCCTTTGGAAGATTGCATGGTACCTTCTGGCACCATGAAAGCAAGTCTTCAGGGAAAGTGTTTTTAGGTCACTTCCAGCTCAGTGGTCTCTGGGCTCTGTTTCTGAAGTAAATAGTGTCTTTATCAATAGGCGCTTACCTTCTATAAAATGTATGTTTGCAAAATCTCTTGTACTCTCCAGACCAATAACTCATAAGGGAGCTTCTCATATATGGTGTGGGTTTTTTAGATGTTTTTTGATTCTTGGAGATGGCATCATCAGCTCATATGAGACCCAGATACTACCCAGAGACATATCCAGGGCTTTGAGTGGACATGCCCCAGCATCTACCCCATCCATGATCTATAGGAGTACCTGAAGGAACTGGTTCTAAAGAACCATAGCCACAGGATCTCCATGACTCAGGACAACTATAAGATATTAAAGGGGACTTTCGGTGAGGGTCCAGTTTGATGGTGTTCCAGAAGCCAGAGGCCTTGAACAGGACCCAAAACATATTGAACATTTGCAAGTGAAGTTGTGTGGACAAAAGGGTCTACTGTATGAGACACAGCGCTTCCACTGCCACCAAGATGAATAAAGAGGTGACAGAAGATCGGAAAGACCCATGGAGGATAGAAGTGGGTTTGTTTGCTCACTTCTTTTGCTTTGCTTGGTTGTGTGTTCTGTTTGTTGTTTTTAATTAATAACCTTATTTTATTTTTTACTTTTATCTTATTTTTTATAATTTCTTATTTAGTTTTCCTTTCTGGTGACCACTATAAGGGTGAAGAGTGAGTACAAAGGGATTGAGAAATGAGTGGAACTGGAGAGCATGATGCGAAATTCCCAAATAACCAATACAAATTATGTTAATAAAAAGTATATATGTATATTTAAGCTAGCCCTTTACATGAGGGCTGAATATCAAATATAGTTACCTGTGCCTGTATGATATTTTACTGAGTTAAGCACAACCACAAGAATGCCTCATTTTAGGATTTTCAGAATAATACATAATCCCCTGCCATTTGCCCACACACTTCCCACTCCTCCTTCTGAACTCATATCCAGCACTACTACTTTTGAAAACTTCAGGTGTAGTTGTTCTGTGTCATGTTCCCATGAACACCCTATTCCTTATAATGGGATCTCAATTAGATTTCTCATTAACGAAATCCAAATCTGTCTCTTTTTAAAACCCCACATCATTCCTTCCCTGTCTTATGTATTTCCAGCATACCAAAAAAATGTCACTATTAGAAAACAGCAAGAATTAATTTTGGTAAATGGTACTTATCTAATACAGAAAACAAAAAAACCCAGGATAGCCAAAACAATCTTATACAATAAAGGAACTTC
>LOJH01052285.1:0-12375 GCA_001685095.1 Ellobius talpinus
GCCAGGACTGTTACACAGAGAAACCCTGTCTCTAAAAACAAAACAAAACAAAAAAAAAGAGTGGTTATCTCCAGGCATAGTGGCGTATACCTTCAATTTTAGCACTCTGGAGGCTGAGATAGGTGGATCTCTGTGAGTCCAAAACCAGTCTATTCTATATAGCAAGTTCCAAAACAGCAATAAAGACCCTATTCTTTTTTTAATTAAAAGATGATTTAGTGTATATGAGTGTTTTGGCTGCATGTATGTCTATACCACATGTGTGCCTGGTGCTCATGGAAGCCAGAAGAGAGCATTGGATCACCTCAACTAGAGTTATAGATGGTGATGAGCTGCTATGTAGGTACTGGGAATTGAACCTAAGTCCTCTGGAAGAGCAGACAGTGCTCTTAGCCACTGAGCCCATTATCCAGCCCTGAGACCCTAGTCTTAAAAAAGAAATAAAATGATTATCTTTGAAGCAATATAGCCTGTCAGGGAGAACTTTCTGTTTTCTGGAAGTGTTTTATACAAGCAGAAGAGATGACATGATACACGCATGCATGTACTCATACAAACAGCTAGCATGTAACCCAGGCTGTCCTGGAACTCACTACACAGTCCAAGCTGGCCTCCATATTTCAGTGATCCTCCTGCCTCAGCTTCCCAAAATATGTGCCACTACACCCAGCCCAAATCATACTTTTAAGACTCTCTGAGAAGGGCTGGGTGTTGTGGTAGAGTATTTGCCTAGCATGCCCAACACTGGGGAGGTAGGGATGGGAGAATTATCTTGGTTACCTGGTAAGTTTGAAGCCAGCCTGAGCTACATGAGCCCCTGACTCGAAAACAAACTAAACCAACCTGCTACCTACTGAAAGCTGGGCCTGTTTGTAAAAGCAAACTAAAGAAAGAGAAAGGAAACAAAGGCATGGAGTGTCTGAACTTGTTTCCCAGACCGCCTCTGGCCTTGCCAGAGCCCAGAGGGCTCCTTCTTCCCTACTGGGAGCAGCCTCAGGGAGGATTTTCACAAATCAGGCCTTGACAGTTTAGCTGGTGCGCCTGTGACACAGCTTCTCTTCCTGGTGGCCTGTTTTGCATGCTGCCACCTCCCTCAATGCCATCCTGCCTTGAGATATGCCCTCCCAGTAAGGGACTCCAGTCAGGGCCCTGTCTGCCCTCCAGCTGCCAGCATTATCTGGCGGGGCTGGAGCTCCCTGGTGGAGTGCTTTCCTCATGTGAAGGGGTTCTATCTGTACCTCCAAGTCAGACCCCAGCACCTGCACCCCTGAGTTGTCGACAGTGGCTGGCCCAGGCTCCTATAGTGAGGAGTTCAGATGGACTTCTGGGTTCATTTATACAAACCAAAGTCCAGAATCACCAGTCACCCCAGTATAGCTGATGGTCTCCTAAGTACCAGAGAGGGATGATTTCTAGTCTCTGGGACTCTTTGAAGGTCCAGGGAGACGTGTGACAGGGACCCAGGAGGATTGCTGTGAAGGTCAGAGGTGCTGCTAAGCAGGAAGAAGGTAGGCAGCCCTTGGTGTTGTGTTGCACGGGAAGGATGCTGACTGATAAGACCCCAAGGTCTTCATGGCTTCATAGTGATGGGCTGGGGAGCAGTCCTTATGCCTGCATTGTCAAGCCAGTTCCACATCCATTATACGGATCAAGTTTTGTCCCACCAGTCAGGGCCTAAGGGCCTGGTTGGAAAACTGACTACTTCCTGATTTCCCCACCCCTGTGATCCATATCCCTGCCCTCAGCATCAGTTTCTTCATCTGCAGAACGGGACCGATGAAAGTAACAACACACCTGAGAGCCCAAGAGAAGACTCAATGGTTAGGAGCATGGCTGCTCTTGCAGAGGACCTGGGTTTGGTTCCCAGCACCCATGTGGCAGCTCCCAGCCATCTGTAACTCCAGTTCCAGGGAATGTGACATGTAGCCTTCTGACCTGCGAGGGAAACAGGCACCCCTGTGGTGCACGCACAGACATGCAGACAGACACTTGCAGACATAAAATAAAATAACTCTAGAAACTAAAACAAACCAAGAGCAAGTCCCAAAGCCTGGCACGCGAGGCTGCTCAGTGTCATCCCCATGTCAGTGTGGCAAGATCACTATGGGGCTGGCCTCTTCGTAAATGCACACATATAGCATCCCTCATTTCGGATCCAACAGTGCAACCAGCATGCCCTCCAGTGCATGGTCACCTGCAACAATAACGACCCAAACAGCCCCAAGAAGCCATTTCTAAACGTTTCCCAGAAGGTGTTACTCCAGTGTAACACCCACGGCACCCTGGATGAGTGTGACTGGAGGAGCGGGTGACAGGGGCTGAGGCCCGCCTGCCGCCCTTGTCAAGCCAGCTGGGGCCCTGGGACCAGACTGGCCCAGATTCTTGGCCCTGCATTTCCCAGTTCTCACAGAGACATCATGTAGGGGAAGGGTGTGGTCCAGCCCTTGCCTGCTTTCTAGTCCTGAATCCCATCCAGTCATTTACACTGGGGCTAGGAGCTCTCCCTGCCACCTCTCTCCCACTTGCCCTTTGTCTTCTCCCAAAAGATAGTATCCATCCCGTCTCAGTCCCCTTAGGACACTGGGTGCTAAGGAAATATTTTTTGGAATGAAGATTGTCCTCATTCTGTGAAGAAGGCCAAGGCCCAGAAAGCAGAAATCAGCAAGACCAAAGAAATAGAGGAAGGAGGGCCAGGATGGTAGAGGAGCCCCGCCTGCCCCGGGAGCTCAGCCCAGCTTTACCACAAGCTTAGTCACCCACCCAGAGGGCTGGGCAGGGCTGGCAGCACTGCCATCCTGGAAGGCTCTGAGTCACCAGCTGGTGAGGGACAGCTGTGGCCCAGCAGGAAACTAAGGCTAACATGGAAGAGGTGTGTGGGGTGTGGGTTGATGGGGCCTGATTCCTACCCCTTACTGGTGAGAAGGAACTGGGAGGGGTTGCCCAGTGCCAGTGGGCTTAGCGGCACACAGCTCCCAGGGCCCACCAACCTCAGACCTGCTACATTTTTAGGGCTCTCCCTCTGGAGAACATGGTGATGAGTGGTAAGATTTGCGCCTAAGGCGCAGCGACCTGACCTGCAGAAGGACTTTTTGACGAGAGACGGAAGACAATGCATGGGAAGTGACTAAGGAACCCTGACTGCCACAGTCACCTCAGTCGTCAAGCCTCAGGAGGAGGTGCAGCCCAGCAATTTCACTTCTAGAACTTCATTCTCAGAAATTGTTATGAAATTGGGCACTGGGCCAAACATCTCCAATCCCATTATTTGAGAGGTGGAGGCTCAAGGATCAAGAGTTCAAAGTCATATTTGTTCCATAGTGGATTTGAGGCAAGTCTGTGCTACATAGTGAGGCTCTCTTACAAACAAAACATAACAACAGCAACAACAACAACAAAACAAAAAACCTGCCTGGGTTGATGGAGCAGACCTGCAATCTTAGCTACCCTGAAGGTCTGAGAGCTCAAGGACTGCCGGGGCAGCTTACTGAGACCCTGTCTCAAACTAAAGGGGGGCTGAAGATAGAGTGCATGCCTAGTGTGCTCTGTGGCAGGGACTCAGCCCCCAGTGCAGCAAAACAAACATCCCTTCCACCTCCAAGTTAGTAGACAAAACCAGGCATGGCAGTGCAAGCCTGTTATCCCAGCATTTGATATTCAGAGGCAGGAGGATCTCTGTGAGTTCCATGGCAGTGTAGTAAGACCCTGTCTCAGAAAGTAAAAGTGGATTAGGTGGCTGGGTATCTCAGTTGGTGAAAGGCTTTGCCTAACATTCAGGAAGACCTGGGTCTGACCTCCAGTACCACACGAGCCTGGGCTTGAGATGCATGCCTATGATCACTTAGGAGTGAAGACAGGAGGACTGGAAGTTGGATGTCATCTTCCTCAACTGTAAAGTGAGTCTGAGGCCAGTTTGCGTTATGTGCGATCTCCCTCCCTCCAAAAAAATTAGTAGATGAATAGCCATTAATATAGAAAGTGTTTGGCTGGGCAGTAGTGGTGCACGCCTTTAGTCCCAGCACTTGGGAGGCAGAGACAGGCAGATCTCTGTGAGTTTGAGGACAGAGCAAGTTCCAGGACAGGCTCCAAAGCTACAAAGAGACCCTGTCTTGAAAATGTGTGTGTGTGTGTGTGTGTGTGTGTGTGTGTGTGTGTAGAAAGTGTTCCTATGACACGTGGACACGGTATAGTGGGAAGAGAGTCCTATGTTGGTCCTGAGAAATGGATGAAGGGATAGAACTGGCCATAAAGGAAGGAGGTGTGGGGTTGGTTGGAGAGATGGTTCAGTAGTTAAGAACACTTACTGTTCTTCCAGAGGACCCGAGTTCAATTCTCAGCACCCACATAGCAAATAACAACTGTCTGTAACCCTCACAGAGACATACATGCAGACAAATGAAAAACAAAAACAAAAACAAAAACCAGTAGGAGGTGTGAGGTGTGGCACCTTGCAGCTCTGAAGCAGCCAGAGCTGTATGAAGTGAGAGTCTCCTCTCCTCTAATTCTGGTCTTTGATTTTTGTTGTTGCTGGTTTTTTGTTTGTTTGTTTTTTGAGACAAGGTTTCTGTGTAGCCTTGGCTGTCCTAGAACTCAATCTGTAGACCATTTGGCCTTGAACCCACAGAGATCCTCCTGCCTCTGTTTCCCGAGTCCTGGGATTAAAGGCATGCACCACCACCAACCAGCTTCCAATTCTGGTCTTAAAGATGGGATCCAGGCTTCATGCCTGCCAAAAATGTGTCTACCTCTGAGCTACATCCCAACCCTTCATCCCTTCTCACTTTGAAACTTTAGACAAGTCATAGCATCGCTGAGCCTGTTTTGTCTTCCAGAAGATGTAGGACCTCAAGTGGTGGTGAAGGTTCAATGAGGCAGAGGATGGGAAAGCCAGGGCCCAATGTGCAGGAACTGCCCAGTGTGCAGGAACTGCCCAGTGTGCAGGAACTGCCCAGTGTGGGAGTTTAGGTTGGATTGTCATCGTCCTCATGCCTTCCTTACTCTCTGAGCACTTGCTGACACTTCAGCACCTCCCTGCCTGGCTTCTGTGTTGTTGGGTCTACCTATGAAACCACGGCCTGGAAAGGCAGTGAGTCCCCATTCCTGGAGTTGTGCGAGCAGGCCCCATTGGCAGAGACTTTCTTTGCTGTCAAGTGAGGTGGACATGACTGCTACAGGTGCTATACTACACAGGTTTCCAGGGTTGCTAGTCTCCAGGGGCAAGTGGACCTCTCATCACCAATGGTTTGTGCACCGGAGGTACGCACTCAATCTTGTTATGATGTCACTTGAAGACAGTCCTAGTCCTCAGAGAGGATGCTCTAGTTACACAGATAACCATACACATAACAAAAAAACCCTTGGAATGTGCTGTCATGAAGGAAGAGTTTAGAGCGCTGGGGAGAGCAGCGACGGTGGGTCTAACCTGGCCCAGGCTCGCCCGGAAGAGCAATGACGGTGGGCCTAACCTGGCTCAGGCTCGCCAGGGAGAGCAGCGATGGTGGGCCTAATCTGGCTCAGGCTCGCTGGACAAGGATAGACAGTTTTATCTGAGGTTTGAACAATGAATGCTAACTGGAGGGGCAAACACTGGGGATAGGCTTGGCTAATGTGTAAACTCATACAGGACTAGTTTGGAGATTTGAAAGTTCAGGGTGGCTGGCTATGGAGGAAGGGAAGCAGGAGGGCTGGGGCTGGTGATGTGACTTAGGGGAAAGGTGGCTGTTGCTGTTTTCAGAGCACACATGGGAAGCAGAGAGAATAAACCAATAGATAGACCCCCCTTTTTTTTCTTGGACAGAGTTTCTCTGGAACTCACTTTCTAGACCAGGCTGGCCTTGAACTCAGAGAGATCCACGAGCTTCTGCGGCGCCACCACTGCCCTGCAGGAATAGACTCTTGAAAGTCTGAAGTCTACATTATGTGTGCTGTTCCCGTTGCCAAATAAAATAAATTAACAAACAAATAAATGTAAAAAACTTGTTTTTCCTTTAAGAAAAGATGTTTTTGTTTTTTTTAAGAAAAAATGTTTTAAGAAAAAAATTTTTTTCTTAAGGAAAGAATTCCTTAAATATCGCATTTAGGAATTTGGCCTCATCTCTAGGACTGGACGTGGAGAACATGACCATGTTTGTGTTCTAGAAGAATTCATGTGAGTGTCCAGTGAGAACCAGGAAGCAGGCTATCGACAGGCAGGCCACCACGGGCTGGGCAGTTGCTGGGCCCTGCGCGAGGTGATAGCTGTACCCCTGAAGGAACAAGAAGGGAGTTCCACAGACACCAGGTGATGGGTGGACCAGGCTGTGAGCTACAGTTCCTCCCACTGCCCAAGGGGGAGGTCTGGGCCCAGTGCTAGGGTCCTTCCGTACCACAGGGCATGCCAACCGGGTAAACAGAGGTGGACACATGATATTCCTTAAAAACAAAATCTCGATTCACCCACACGCCCTGCAGTTTACTGGAGGTGTTTGTTTTGTTTTTCTCTTCCTCTATTTCAAGTCTGACAGGTTTGTGGGGCAAGCAGAGCTGGGGCTTGGAGCCAACCTGGGGGGAGAGGAACCTGGGGAACAACTAAGACCCTTCATTCTTCCTACAGGACAAGGAAGGGTGCGCTGGATGAGCCCCTCCTGGAGACCCTAGAGAAATGCTTGCCCTGCTCTGGGCTCCAGTCCAGGCTCTGGCTCCAGCCTTCTGACCTCCCTTTTAGAGTAAAGGCTCATTATTCTTCACCTTCGGGTTGCTGTTTCCAAATGTGCTTTAGGGTGGGGCAGGGCGGGGCAGCCCTGCTGAGAGGCAGGCTGGAGGAAGCCACTTCCTGACAGAGGGCTGGTGAGTCAAGGGTTGTAGGTGGCATTCTTTGTTTAGGAGGGGTAGACCCAGCGTGCGGGCCTCAGCGTTCCTTCTCTCCTTGCCCCATCCTGGATCCTGCGTTCCTACCCTTTGTCCACATTCCTGGAGTCACCAAGGAGAGGGCGGGAGTCTATGGAGGAGAGACAACCTCTGGACTGTAACAGAAGAACATCTTTGCACGGTGAGAAAGTCTCACTACAGAAAGAGGCCATATGGAAGAATAAGGGGAGATGGCACAGTTGGCAAGCATCTAAGACCTGGTCAAGACCAGATTCCCAGCACCCACCTGAAGGCTGCAGGAGCCTGTGCAGGAACAGGTCATGCATCTGTAATCCAGGCCCCAGGGAGACAGAGACAGGCAACTAGCCTAGCCTTCAAATTCAGTGGGAGACCCTGTCTCAGAAAATAAGGTGGAGAGCGATTGAGGAAGGCACTGATGTTGACCTCTGACCTCCACGTGCAAAAACACAGGGGCCATATAACACACACTCACACAATCCCTTAGGAAACAAGCGCAAGCTAGGAACGAAAGGTAAATGGACCAAGGGTTCAGGCAAGTAACAGAGGACTAACTTGTTTCTCATGTGTCATATCTGAGCCCCAGCGTGACAGGAGAAAACACAAATGACCTTTGTCCTGTGCATGTATGACAACACATGGCAGCTGGGTGGTGCCAGCGCATGCACGCCTTTAATCCCAGCACTCGGGAGGCAGAGGTAGGCGGATCTCTGTGAGTTCAAGGCCAGCCTGGTCTACGGAGTGAGTTCCAGGACAGTCAAGGAGTGTTACAGAGAAACCCTACCTCGAAAAAACAAAAAAAGGAAAGAAAGGAAAGAAGAAAGAAAGACAGACAAGACATTGCAATTGCAGTCTACTCAAATCTGGAAGGCAAAGTGTTGGGGAGGCTGCTGCACAGTGTAATAGCTCTTGTCTAGCATGCATAAGCCCTAGGTTAGATGCTAGGTACTTAAAAAAAGAGCCATTTGGGAGAGGCACGAGGAAGGGGGATGGGTGTGAATATGGGCAAAGGACAGTGATATAAAGTATATGAAAATGTCATCACACCCATTATTTCGTACACTTAGTACAAAAGTTAATGAAAAACAAAGAAATAAAAAGGTGAACATGAAAATGACCCAGGCCATTGAGAAATTCTCTGCTGTCAACTTCCTGGAATCCATATACTGATGACTATATTCACTTTTTTTTCTTTTTTTTAATAAAAAAGGGAAGGGCTAAGGGATAGCTCAGAGGTGGAATGCTTCCTTAACATAATAAGCAAGACCTCAGGTTCCCTCCCTAGCAAAAAAAAAGAAGAAAAAAAAAGCAAGTGTCAAGTCCCTTTATTCCTCTCTGACCCAGAGCCATAACTGCCCTGGTTGATTAACACAGAAGATGGCTAAGCTCTTCCAGAGAACTCTACAATGTTCTCAGAACAAGGCCCATCCTCCAAGCTCCAGCTGCCTCCTCATCTGGTCCCACCCATCCAAGACAAAGCCCTTTCTCCCTTCCCCCTCCTGCAGGAAGTCTTGACACAACCATGTGACCTCAAGGGCCTAAGTAGACTCTGCCTTTTCCCACTGACACCCTTAATTCCCATATCTTTCTTACATCTCCATGGACCTATCCCTGAAGTCACCTGCAATCCCAGCATCTAGGAGGCTGAGGCAGGAAGATGCTCCAAGTTTGCAACCTGGCCCAGACTACATAGTGATTCTAAGCCAGTCTGGGTGATGTGCAACAGCTCTCAATACACCTCTCCCCCCCATGCACAAACCAGTGTTTGAGGCAAGCCTGGGCTACACTGCAAGTTCAAGGCCAATCTGAGATAAACTTAGAACTGTTGAGGGCTTGTCTCAAAGCACCAAGGACTGGGAATACACCAGAGTGGTGACTGGTGGTGTTTGCTTGCAGGTACCAGCTCTTGACTCAGTCCCCAGCCCCACATACATACAAACCCAGTGTAGCCAGGTGGTGGCGCACACCTTTAATCCCCGCACTTGGGAGGCAGAGGCAGTGGCTCTCAGAGATCAAGGCCAGCCAGGGCTACACAGAGAAACCCCCTCCCCCATGACACATACTAAAACATCCCTCTGGGGAGATGGGGATTTAGCCCAGGGGTAGAGTGTGCTTGCCTAGCGAGCACAAAGCCCTGGATTTGGTCTCCAATTGTACCCTTCAGTCCCCAGAAGGACAAACCGTTTCCATTCTCTGTGCTCCAGGAGCTTATTCACTATCCTTTTTCTTTTTATCAGGGCCTCCATTGTGTGGCTCTGGCTGTCCTGGAACTCGCTCTGTAGATCATGCTGGCTTCAGACTCCCAGAGATCTGCCTGCCTCTGCCTCCTGAGTGCTGGGATTAAGATATGTGCTACCATGGCCAGTTTATTGCTTTTTTCATTTTTTATTTTTTATTTATTTTTTAAATTTTTATTTATTTATTTTACTTCTTTTTAAAAAAGATTTATTATTTATTATGTATGCAGCATGTGTGCCTGCAGGCCAGAAGAGGGCACCAGATGGGTTGTGAGCCACCATGAGGTTGCTGGGAATTGAACTCAGGACCTCTGGAAGAACAGCCAGTGCTCTTCACCTCTGAGCCATCTCTCCAGTTTCCCTCACCTCCTCCTCCTCTCTTCCTCATCCTCCTTCTGTAGTCAATGTTTCTGTGTGCATTCAATAAATCTAAAATTCTTAGGGACAGGTCTCAAGGTTGGAGGTAACTATTCTCATACATGAGCAGCTTACAGTTTACAGAACCTTCCTGCTTTTGAGGCCATAGGAGCTCAAGGTAGTTCATTGACAGAGGACAGAGGTCTAAGGTAAGGGTCCTTGTGCCAGGGCATGCATTCTGGGAAGTGTGTGTGTTCTAGGCTCTAGGCCTGGGTGTACTACCAAGGGAAGGGACAGGCCACCAGTCAGCCTTCTCCACCTGACTCAGGCCTCCAGCTTGGCTGAGGAGATGACTGGGAACCAACTAGCTCTAAGTGTCCTTTCCCCAGGCAGAACAGGCCTTTCTAGGCTGTGTAGTTGAGGCTGAGGAAAGAGGATAAAATGACAGCATCACTTGCTCCAGGTGGTATAAAGAACGTGACACCCAGTGTCAGATGTGTTGGCCTTGGCCCTACTGTGAGACTTGGACAGAAGTCACTTTCCTTCTCTGGGCCTCCTCTGCACAAGGAAAACCAGAAGTCCCGCCCACCAGCTTGACTTCAGCTCTTCCTGATGGCTCTGCCACCTGAATGCATCCTGTTTTTCATAGGTTCAGTCTTTGCTGTGTGGAGCCCCACTCCCTGAATGTCCTTTCGTTAGTGCCTGCTGTCACAATTCTTGTTTTTCAACTTTCAACTTTGGAACTAGTCCTAAAGCACCATACTTAAAACACTTCTGAAGGGCAGGGATCAGAATGGCATTTCTGTTTATTGAAGAGGCACTGGGCTAGGCAGTCGGTCTTTTTTGACCTTCCCCAAAAAGCATCATTATTCTTCCTTGACAGGTGAGGAAACCGAGGTTCCATAAGGAATGCCACCTGTCCAGGGTCACAGAGGGTAAGGTAGCCTGGACTTCCTCATCTGTTCACCCTTACTATCTCTGTGTGCATGTGTGTGTGTGTGTGTGCATACACATGTGCATGTGTATATGTTTAAGGTACCACAGGAATCAGGGGCCTCCTGGTTAATGTTAGACAAGAATTAGATCACTGACTTACTTCAACTTTCATTTGTTTGCTTGCTTTTCCAAGACAGGGTTTCTCTGTGTAACCCTGACTGTCCTGGAACTTGCTCTGTAGACCAGGTTGGCCTCAAATTCAGGGATCCTCCTGCCTCTGCTTCCTGAGTGCTGGAATTAAAGGCGTGTGCTACCACTGTGCAACTTTTCTTTTTAAAATTTTAATTTTTAAATTATTATTATTTTTGGTTTTTTGGAGACAGGGTTTTTCTGTGTAGTCCTGGTTGTCCTGGAACTTACTGTGTAGGTTGTCCTTGAACTTACTGCATACTTCAGGCTGGCCTTGAAACCAGAGATTCACACGCCTCTGCCTCCCAAGGGCTGGGATTAAAGGCATGTGCCACCACTGCCTGTTTTAGTCACTGGTATTTTGAAAGAGGATCCTCCTTAGATTGACCTCAAACTTGCTATGCAGCTTACTTAGGCTGACTTCAAACTCTTACAGCTTATTTTATTGATTTGTGTGTATCTGTGTTTTCCCATATGAATTTATTTGCCCCATGTGCGTATCGGAGCCTGTGGAAGTCAGAAGGGGGCATCAGATACCCTGGAACTGTAGTTACAGGCACTTGTGGGCCACCTAATGTGGCTGCTGGGACCTGAACCTGAGTCCTCTGCGAGAGGCAGTAGTGCTCTTTAGTCTGAGTCATCTCTCCAGCCCGGTAGCCTCTATCTTGACCTTCCTCCCTTCTTCCCCATTGCAGGGTTATCAGGCACGCACCGCCAGGCTTCACAGGGTATCTTGCAAAAAGCTTAGCAAATGAATGTTAAGCACAGCAGCTGACTGACTGGTGAGTGACTGGAAGCATGACTGAGGGCCTACATCACCCCAGTCCTTTCCCAACCTACCTCCTGCGGTGGTGACATGCTCGAGAGACAGGTGCTTACTTAGAGGGAATTGTTATGATTCTCATTTGCTAAGGTATCAGAGTTACAGTGAGAGCAGCTAATAATGGGGTGGAATGCACAGAAGTGTTGAGCCAAGAGATGCAAGCAAGCAGCAACTGGCCAGCCCTGGTCACAGACGCAGGACATTTCTGAACCAAAGCAGTCCAAGGTACCTAGTCTAGTCTAGTAGGCCTCCTCTATAGCTTGGGAGGTCCAGAAACCCGAACACTTTCTTCTGGTGCTAGTGACCCACCTATGCCCTGCCCTACAGTCCAAGTACCCAAAGTCCGAGGTCTCCACTTTTTCATTTGAGATACTCTTTTGCAAACTGTAAAGAGCCATTTCTGCTTTGCTTGGTTCGGCAAGCCGCCTTCCGAATGAAGTGCCCACAGGCCCTGCCTGAGGAATGACCTCCTGGCTCTGGGGCCCTGATATCTTTGGGCTCCAGCCATATTGCCCCCCCAACCCTCCCCTCCCATGTCCCTCCATCCTCCACCCCATCCTTGTCCATTTCCCCTCCCCACTTGCCCCTATCTATTGTGTAAGATAGGCTGGCACACCTTCTGGGGCAGGTCCGATCAAGGCCAAGGGACTTCCCTAGTGCGGGCAGTTGCAGAGATTGGGGGCAGGGGGCAAGACGAGAGGAGATGGAGGAATGTGGAATTCCCGCATGTCCGTCCAGGCGTCCCCTTGCAGTCCCTACATCCTCCTCCGCATGAGGAAGGAGGGGAGACGCTCTGGCTGCAGTCCCCAGGGCGCCCAGTTTTCTGCGATGCCCCCACCAGCCTTTTCTTCTCTGCTCTCTGAATTTGGCGCACATCCGGCGCGTCTGTCCTGGGTCTCCCTTCCGGGGATCTTCTCTTTGTCTAAGTCTCCCCGCTGTCTAGAGGTCCCCGCCCTCCCTGGACTGGAAAGG
>LOJH01052286.1:0-12375 GCA_001685095.1 Ellobius talpinus
CCAGAAAATGACTCGGGTGCGTGTAGTGGACAATAGTGCCCTGGGGAACACCCCGTACCATCGGCCTCCGCGATGCATCCATGTCTACAACAAGAGTGGGGTGGGCAAGGTAGGCGACCAGATTCTGCTGGCCATCAAGGGACAGAAGAAGAAAGCACTCATTGTGGGACATCGCATGCCTGGCTCCTGAATGACCCCAAGGTTTGACTCTAACAACATGGTCCTCATTGAGGACAATGGGAACCCTGTGGGGACTCGAATTAAAACACCTATCCCAACCAGCCTTCGCAAGAGAGAAGGCGAGTATTCCAAAGTGTTGGCCATAGCTCAGAACTTTGTGTGAGCAACATGCCTCTAAGCTATGCAGCCATTCTCTTCACACTGGTGACAGTTGGAACAGAATAAATGTTTTAATGTGTGCTTCCTTCCTACACTGTCTGAGCTGTGGTGGTGAGGTAGGTAGCAGCAGTTTAACGCTGACCTCCTCCCTAGACTCCAGGAGGGCATGGGCTTTCTTTTACAGCTGGCAGCCTTGGGCCCATGCAGTGATTCAGCAGCTGTTTCTTTTCACTTGTTGATCTTTGTGTGGAATAAGGACTCTTCAGCCTCTTTAATAGAATCTTATCAACTACAAAGTATTGGCTGCTCTTCTAGAGGGCCAGGTTCTATTCCTAGCACCCATACGGAGGCTCAAAACCTTCTGTTACTCCAGTTCCTAAATGCCCTTCTTCTGGCCTCGGTGGGGACTGCATGCATTTGGTACACAGACATACTTGCTGGCAGAACATTCTTACACATAAAATTGAAAAAGAAAATAAATTAAAAGATACTATAGCCACTTATTAAAGTGTCATCTTGGTCTCTGAGTCCCCGGCCCTGGGCTCAGACTGCCTGGATTTGAGTCACACCTTCACCCTTTACCACCTCACAACGTTGGCAAGATAGTTTTATTTTTCTGAGCCTCAGTGCCCCTACATGATGCATGATAATGGTGCCCACTTAATGCCATTGATATGAAGATTAAAAAAGCCAATGCCTGTGAATGCTCAGAGCAGCCCCTGGCAGCAGGAAGTACTCGACATGGGCCATTTCCTGTATTGTGACCGCATGTGCCAGTTCCAGAACAAAGGTGAAGTGAGAGCAGGTGTGGCTCTTGTCCTCCTGGCACTCAGAATTGCAAAGGGAGTCCACAGGAACCCAATAATTCCTCTCAAACTCAATGCCCAAGTGTAACAAGGGCTCATCATGAAGAGTTAGGCCTCCAGTAAGGTTAGTGCTGTCCTCAAGAAAGGGTAGTCTCAGCTGTATCTAAGTCAGCATTGTGATAGAAGCCCAAATAAGGGTTCCTTGAGAGGCTGGGTGTGGTGTGAACTGGGAAGGGGCTGGAGGGAGCCTCTGGGCATTGGGAATGTGTTAGACTTGGCAGTTGATGAGTGTTTATATTTGAATAATTAATGAGCTGTGCACTCCTGTCCTTTCCAAGGAGTGGGAATTTGCTAGGGAAAAAAGAGCAGGTGCACAGGCCCTGGGGTAAGTACCAGGCCTTTGGGGCCACTTCAGATCTGGCACAGCAAGTCAGGAGAGGAGTGGACCTCCATTTACTCAGGTCTCCTTGGCTGTGGGAAGGAGGCCTTTCTTATCCAAATACATTAAGATGCATGTGATGGGTATTTAGGAAAGAGGAGGGGAGGTGGGTTTGAAGAGGACAGGTTGCAGTAATTCTGTAAGATGCTACCATGAACTGGGGCGCAATCAGCCCTTGAATAGGGCTGATATGGTGGAGAAGGCCAAAGATGAATCTGGGGTTTCTGGATTCCACTCATGGAGAACACTGAGCTAGGGTGCTACTGGGAAGGCCTGAGGGTCTAAGAGGGAAGAGGTGGTAGGTAGGTAAGTGGCTGTGCCTCTGAGGTGCCAGGCAGGTAGCTGGGTAGTCTTAAGTTATAGCTGTGGTGCACTGTGCAGATATCCAGGTTTGCACATATTCTTAGTGCTTCTCTCAGCCTTGGGTTTGCAGGCATTGGTCCCCTTGCAGGTGAGGACAGTTTCAGGGCCATGTGGGAAAACTGGGTCTTATCCAGACCTATGACTTCCCATTCAGTCTTTCCCTAGTATCCCGACTCTTACTTTAATGTTGCTGAAGTCTCTGTCGTGACTCCTACCAGCTGTGATCCTACAGGCTACCATTTTGATTTTCCTGCATACTCCAGGGCAGACCTTGGTGGTAGTGGGGGGTGGGCACTACCTGCCTGGCTATGAGGAGGTTAAAAACTCAGCTTGTGTCTTCCAGCCCAAGTGTGTCCTGCTTACAGGCTTCCTCTGGCTAAGTTTGCTTCAAGGGATCCTGGGCATTTTGGGAGAATGTCCGTCTGTCCTAATCTGTCCCTTTGCACAGACTGGTGCAGTGTGAACTGTAGGCTGGACCACTGTGGTGGAGCGCTCAGCAACACCTTGCCATTTGCAGCCGGCAGCTGGGACTTAGTAGCTCTTAATTCCCTGCTGTCTCTGCATCTTGGTAGGCGGGCTGGCAGGGTGGGGGTGGGGTAGACGAGGCCTCTGTCTTGGGCAAAGGAAAGCAGTGATTGTCCTCAGCCTGACACAACCTGCTTCTGTCTGGACCTTTGCTCTTGACAGGACAGCTTGCCCTGTGCTACCTTACAGCTGCTCTGGTCATTTGCTGGCTTAGCTGGAGTTGGGCCCTCCCCTCCCTCTGCCCTGTCATGTGTTTTCAGGGTGCTGGCTCTTTGGCTGCACCCCCTCACCTGCTTTCTGGCTGTTGAGGCTCACCAGTGTCCTTTGAGAGGATCTATCCCTGCTGTCCCCTCTGTTCTCTTATGGACTTAAGCACTCTCCAAGGTGCTCTGTGCTGACTACTGGAAGCCTGTGGTTTCCACACAGCCGAGTGGCCGGTGCCTGTGATGCTGGCCCTCGTAGCACCTGCCCAGAATAGCCCAGCCTTGTTGCCCTCCAGCTGTCCTATCACTTTGCAAAGGGAGATCTAATTTGTTACCTCTCCCCACCCCCAGTGCCCACAGCCAGTACTTTCTTTGCCCATGAAATATTTATAATCACAGATTATGTTTCCTCCGGAGTATAAGCTTGCTTTTGTTTATTCCCCTTCTGTGCCCCTAAGAAGCTGCCCCTGTCGGGCTGCAGCTTCTTCTTCCTTCAGAGTCATCGTGGACTTCACTGCAGTGTCTTTCCCGGTGTCCTGCCCACCCACAGTGTGACTCCTGTCACCAGCTAGCTGCGTCTCTGGGAAAGCCACAGGCTTAGACTGGGGGAGATGCGGCTTAGGCTTTGATGACTGGTGCTCAGGAGGCCTGGGTGATTGCTTCGCTTCCCAGATCCAGCCTGACACCCCAGCCACCGTGAGGACTGTGCCCGCAGCTACAGAGCATGTGCAGAGGCTACTGTACCCTAACATTCCTGACGTCATCTTTCTCTGGCAGGAGTGTCAGGCTGTCTTTCCTGACACCCCCCAATGCCACCGAGCCTGCCTCCTGTGTGGTCTCAGCTTACCACTTAGTCTTTCTTGGCTTTCTTCTCCTCTTATGTCCCCCATGGTCCTTGGTTAGAGAACTTTAGTTTCTCTCGCTGTAGTACAAGCTGGCCCGGAGCTCCCTGTGTAGACCACGCTGGCCTTGATCTCATGGTCATCCACCTGCCTCAGGTCACAAGTGCCGAGACTATAGATGTGTGGTGCTACACCCACCTCAGGCCGAGAACAGTTTTGTTTGTTCTGTTTTTTGGTCTTTTTGGTTTTTTGAGGCAGGGTTTCTCTGTGTAACAGTCCTGGCTGTCCTGGAACTCGCTCTGTTAGACCAGCTGGTCTCAAACTCACTGAAATCTGCCTACCTCTGCCTCCCAAGTGCTGGGATTAAAGGTGTGCATCACCACCGCCCGACTGAGAACAGTTTTTGATGGAGATCATACTATACTGGAGTCAAATACGTAGCTGAAATTGTACTCATAGCTGAAATTTGTAATTCAGTCTTTAAGAAAGACAGACACTGGCATTTTGTTTTATTCTTTCCCTCCTGTTTGGCTGTGGACCACTGTTTTGTTCCCAGCCTCTGGGACACATTTTTGCTAAACGTTTTTATTAAATATGATTCCTTTCCAGTGCATCTGGTCCTCCTGGGGTGAATGGGGCCATAGGTTTGCTTAACATATTCAGAACAGTGATGACCCCTTGCCATTTGATTGACAATACGACAGACCGTCTGTCTCCTCACCTCGAAAATGAAAAAACTGATTTTGAGAATTTCACAAGAGCTCTTGCATAATTGGGATACCCTTGGGTATTATGAAACCTAGAGTGGGCGAGTGATTGAGGCCCAATATTTACATGCCAAACAGAGGCAACCCTTGCTCGCCCAGGATGGAGGGTTCAGCCGGCCACGTATTGCCTGGTCCTGCCCGTTCCTGCTGCAGACTCTATTGACTTCACCTTGCTCCCTCAGCTGCCTGGCATAGGGAAAGAAGGGGGCTTCTCTTCCCTGCTACCTTAGCACTGGCTACCACACCTAGCCTCCGGTGGATCTGCAGCCTGAGAGTGCACTGTACTGCCCTTTCTAGCTTAACCCAGTGCCTTCCTGGTTAGCTGTAGCTGATCCAGAAAGGGGTGGGCATATCAGAGCCAGGGACCTGAGTATTCCTATGTCCATAACCATCACCAGTGTTGTGTTTGTAGCAAGCAGTAACTGAATTTGCTGCCAGCTCTGGTTCAAGGGTGTGGGGAAAGAAGGATGTTTAAATTAAGGTTTTAGGGTTCTTTGTAGGACCTCCTTGTCCAGGACAGGTCCCTGTAATTAAGGTAGTCTTGTGGTCCCTCAGTTATCCCAGACAACCTTCGCTGCAGGCCTCCCAGCCAACTGGCATCCTTTGTATTTCATTTTTTGCAGAGTTTGTGTGTGCATGTATTTGTTTTGTTATGCATAAAAATAATTTTAGTTGTATTTTCTTCATAGGGTTATATGTTTGTTTTTTTTGAAAATATTTATTTTTACTTTATGTTTATTGGAGGCCAAAAGAGGTGTCTGATCCCCTGGAGCTGGAGTTACAGGTGGTTGTAAACCATGGGAACTGAACTCAAGTTCTTTGCGAGATCCCTTCACTGACAAAAACCCTAAGAGAAGCAACCTAAAGGGAGGAAAGACCTCTTTTGGTTGGTGTGGTTTGTGGTTTTGGGTCACATTCAGATGCTGCACCATGAGACCTGTGATGAGGCCCAACATGGGTGCATGGAGGCCACTCACTCCTCTCACAGTGGCTGCAGAGCAGAGAGAAGAAACGGTTGACTTCCCACTATCTCCTTCGAGCACATGCCTCCCATGTGACCTAGCTTCCTTACACTAGACCCTCCCCAACAGTGCCGACAGCGGAGGCCAAGCTTTTACACAGGGGGCTGTGGGGACAGTTAAGATCCTAGTCACACTATTGCTGTTAGTCTGTGAGGATTTGGAGTTTTCTGTTTCAAGATTCCATGTCAGGGCCTGGAATGGAACTCAGTTGGCAGAGTGCCTAGCATGCTTATCTCCAGCCCTGGGTAGACCCAGTGTGGTGGTGCTTGCTGTAATCCTGGCTCTCAGGAGGTGGAGGCAAGACATAGGAGTTTAAAGGTCACCCGTAGCCACACAGTGAGTTCAAAGCAAGCTTGGGCTGCATGAGACCCTATCTCTTCCTCCTCCTCCTCCTCCTCCTCCTCCTCTTCTCCTCTTTCTCTTTTTTTTAAGTACTCTTTTTTAATTTATATATATATATATAGTGTTCTGGGCACCAGATCTCATTATAGATGGGTGTGAGCCATCATGTGGTTGCTGGGAATTGAACTCAGGACCTTCGGAACAGCAGTCAGTTCTCTTCACCTCTGAGCCATCTCTCCAGCCCCTCCTCCTTTTAAATAAAATGCTCAGATGCAAAGGGGGCCTTTCTCCAAGGCTAAGGTTTTGTTATAGTCATCTGACCTATGGCTTAAGGACAGTTTATTTCGGAACAGAACTGAAGTCTCAAGACAACAAAATACTCTCCTAAAACAAGAAACAAAATCCCGTGGAAGAGTCTAGCCTAAGAAGCTGGACTGGTTAAAAAACAAACAAACCAAGGCTGCTTATGAGGAGGTGAGAACCTTGTGTCCAAGAATGATTGCCTGGGGCATGGTGAGGTGTGCGGAGATGAACAGGCAAGAGGCAAGGTGTTTGGGATGCTGTGTGGAGACCTTTGTTCCCCACAGCCTGGGACAGCACAGGAGGGTCCTCAGTGCTCTCTTCCACTCAGTCCTAAGGACTATCTCATCAGGACCCCTGGCTTCTGATCAGCACAGCTGCAGACCTGCCTTGCCTTGCTGGTCCTGTCTTGCGCTGCCCATATCCACAGTGCTTTTGTCTAGGGGTTGTAATGATTGATCTCACATGTCAGCTTGTTGAGATCTTGACTCACCTGGGAGATGGGTGGTTGGGCATGCCTGAGGCAGGAGATTATCTCAGTTAGATTAATTGAAATGAGAAACTGCCCACTGTAGGTGGAACCATTTCTGGGGCTGAGAAACTCAACTATAGAGAGATGTGAGCTGAGCATAAGCATCCATTTCCCTCCCTCCCTCCCTCCCTCTCCTATTGGTTTTTGAGACAGAGTTTCTTTGTATAGTCCTGGCTGTCCTGGAGCTCTCTCTGTAGACCAGGCTGGCCATGACTGACGGAAGTCCCAATTTTAAAGATAGGAAAACTGGGGCCAGTGAAGTGACTCAGTGAGTAAAGGCACTGGCCATTGAACCTGACAGCCTGAATTGGATCCCTGGAAGCCACATGGTACAAGAGGAAAATCCTGCAAGTTGTCCTTTGACCTGCACACAAACATGTGCACACTAAATAATAAATAAATGTAAAAGAAAATTAAAGAGGGCTAGAGAGACTGCTCATCGGTTAAGAACTCTTGTGGCTTTCCCAGAGGACCTGAGTTCAGCACCCAGCACCCAGGTTGTGTGGCTCACAACCACCTATATCTCTGGCTCCCAGAGATCCAGTGGTCCCTCTTGTCTCACTGCTTAGTGCTTCTTATACCTCTGTGGAGTTTGGCAAGCCCCCTGAGTGCAAGTTCAGTCTGTCCTGTTCATTACTGCTCTTATCAGATGTTCGAAAGCACTAAAAGCTCCATGTTAAGATTAGGGCTTCATATCGCTCGATGCTGGAGAGATGGCTCAGTGTCTTTAAGAGCATTTACTGCTCTTATAAAAGATGCGGTTTCAGTTCCTAACACTCACAGGGTGACTTACAACTGCCGATAACTCCAGTTCCAGCAGATCCAGTACCCTCTTCTAAACTCTGAGGGCACCAGGAGTGTTATGCGTGAGTGCAAACAAAGCACTCATGCACACAAAATAAATCTTTAAAAAAGAGAAAGATTAGGACTCTCAATTTGTTTATATATTTTTTTTATTTTTTGTTTGTTTGTTGAGATTAGGTCTTGTGCAACCCAAACACCGTATGCAGGCCAGGATAACCGTGAACTTCTGATCCTCTTGCTTCCAGTTCCCAAGGGCTGGGATTATAGGTCTGTGTCACCACAACTGGCTCTGGGACTCTCAACTTAAGGTCTGGCATAGGGTTGGCCTTCAGACATTTGCAGAGTGCTAACGCCTGTGCTAGGCAGGACTGCCCATTTCCAGGTAGATCCTTACCCCCACAGACTTTGCCCACACTGGCTGGGTGCCTTGGGCTTCCTACTCACAGGGTGATTTCCTGTGCCAAGTCTAGATTGATAACCCAGTTAAACTGGAGTCTGCATCTGTATGCAGAGAATCGATGTGTTTCTTGGAGAGAACCTTTGGTAATGTGACATTTTGGCTTTCACTTTGATGCCTGTTCCAGGACGAGGTATGAAAAAGGAGCATTAACTTAAAGCTACTTTTCCTCTACCCCCTCTCTCTTTTGAGATAGGGTCTTACTGTGTGGCTCCAGTTGGTCTGGAACACAGAGATCTTCCCATTTCTGCATCCTGAGTCCTGGGATTAAAGGCCTGCATCACCAAACACTGTCTTTAAAAAAATTGTGTGTGTGTGCCGGTACATGCCACCACATGTGTGGAGGAGGACAAGTTTTAGGAGTTCGTTCTCGGTTTACCATGTGTATCCCAGGGATTCAACTCATCAGGCTTTGAGACAAGTACCTGTACCCCTGAGTCATCTTTCTGACCCTGCCTTGGTCTTTTGAGACAGGGTCTCATGTAGCCCACGGCAGCAAACTTGTTATGTAGCCAGCAATGACCTTGAACTCCTGATCCTCTGCGTCTACCTACTAAGTGCAGGACCACAGGGGTGCACCTCTACACCCTCCTATAACTGGTCACTTCCTTTCCAAATGTAAATATTGTCTCCTAGCCTCCACTGCTTCCAATTACACAGAAGTTACTATGATCAAGTGTTCACAGTGAGGGGAAAGAGGGTTACAAGATGGCCCATGGGCACTTGCTTCGGGAGAGTGGTGAGAGCAGCCATCAACTCAGGCTGGGTGAGGGTCTGTGTCTTAAGTGGATGGACGGAGGAGGGGGGCTCAAACTGACTGTTTATATGGTGTCTTGGAAGTTAATCAGCAGTCCCATGTTCGGGAGGGGGCATATAGAAAATGAAAATAAAGAGGAGTTATACTGAAGGGAAATGACATCATGCAACCACAGATTGGATTCAGTGTTGTTCAGTTCCCAGGAAGATGTATGAATGTGTATTTTCACCAGTGACAGGGTGTTGAGAAATAGCTCTGGCTGGCCTGGGACTCCATATGTAGAGCAAACTGGCCTTGAGATAGCTGTACTCTTCCTGCCTCAACTACCCTGGTGCTGGGACTAGTCCTGTGCTTGATGCCTGGCTGTAGGGTGTTGTATATGAATAAGGATTCTCACCTTCCCCTACCTTGTTTCTCCCCTTGTCTCCACCCAGAGGTTATGGAATAAACAAGTTGGTTTTTTTTTTTAAATTTTATGTGCATTGGTGTTTCCCTGCATGTCTGTCTGTGTGAGGGTGTCAGATCCCCTGGAACTGGAGCTCCAGATGGTTGTGAGTTGCTGTGTGATCTGGGAATTGAACACGGGTTCTCCAGAAGAGCTGCCAGTGCTCTTAACTACTGAGCCATTTCTCTAGCCCCCATAAACAAGTTTATTGACCAATGTTGGCTTTTTCATTTTTTAAAAGATACTTGTCAGCTGGATGGTGTTATATGCCTTTAATTTCAGCACTCAGAAGGCAAAGGCAGTCAGATTTCTGAGTTTGAGGCCAGCCTGGCTGACAGAGTGAGTTCCAAAACACAGTGAGACCCTGTCTTCAGAAAACCTAAATAAATAAATAAATAAATAAAAATTGAGAAGGTCTCATGTATACCAGGCTGGCCTTAAACTTGCCTGTATAGCCAGGCGGTGATGGCTCATACCTTTAATCCCAGCATTTGGGAGACAGAGGCAGGCAGATTTCAGTGAGTTTGAGGCCAGCCTGGTCTACGAGAGCTAATTCTAGGACAGCCAAGAGGACTGTTACACAGAGAAACCCTGTCTTGAACCCCCCCCAAAGGGGCTGGAGAGATGGCTCAGAGGTTAAGAGCACTGGCTGAGTTCAATTCCCAGCAACCACGTAGTGGCTCACAACCATCTGTAATGAGATCTGGTGCCCTCTTCTGGCATGGAGATGTACCTGCACAAGGAACATTGTATACATAATAAATAAAATTTTTTTTAAAAAGACACCCCCCCAAAAAAAGGAAAGAAAAAAAAACTTGTCTGTGTAGCCCATAATAGCTTTCAACTTCTGATCACCCTGCCTCTACCTCCCAAGTGCTGGGATTACAGGTGTGCACCCCATGCCTGGTTTCTGTGGTGCTGAGGATAGAACCCAGGGCTTCATACATGAAGCACACGGAGCACCAACTTCAACCCCACATTCTGCCCTTCTGTAGAAGGAGCTACTTCACACACCTGTTCCTGCTCCCTTCTAGGGCTCCCCATCTGCATTCTATAAGACTCTGGCAGCATCCTGTACCACCAGTTCTTGGGAATAGAAGCCACACCTCTTTCACCCTGAGTCTGTAGCATAGACTACGGTGTATACTAAACGCATACTGAACACACCCTGACCAGGAGCAGAGAGGATAGCAGTCTGTTGGATGGAGGGTCTCGGCTGCTTTGGCATTTTACCTCTTGTCTTCTAAGCAGTCCTCAAATCAGCACTATGATCGCTATATGCCTGATGTAAGGAGAGAACACCCAGGCTGATCTGAGCTCAGGGACTCTTGGGCTGGTGGCAGGCTGGGGTTCCAAATCGGGACCGTCTGACCCCATAACTCCTGCTCTTTCAGCTGCACTGTCCTGTGTTGAAATATTTCTTGGTAAGGTTCCCTCCCCAGCAATTGAAAGTGTTTTGCGGAAGTATCCTTTGGATGACCACCAAGGTATTGCCACTTCTTGTAGTCTAAGCTATGAAGGCCATGCTTCCGCTGGAGGTTACCTGCCTGCTTCCCTTTCCAGCTCTGCATCTGTCCTGACCATCCATTGTGGCCAAGGAAATGGGCCCTCTGCTTTCCTGGGGCCTGTGCCTGTGTTTGCTCACCACAGGACCCAGAAGGAAAGGGTTCTCCATGATTGTTGAATAAATAACCAAATGAAGAGTGAGCCTTCTCCCACACCAGCGAAGGTTATCTCTGTCTCCCCAAACCCCGTTCCTCCTCTCTGTAAACCCAGGTCATGGAAGCCAGTTAGGTACTGGGTGAGTGGTTCTGTTCAGTGATCCCTACAGTACTGTGGTGGAGTTTAGCCCTACTCAGGGGCCTCTTATTCGTTCCTTGTGTGGCTCCATCCCTGGGATTTCTGCCTTTAATTCCTGGTATACACCGAGTCTAAGCTCACAGGTGGCCCATGTTCCTTCCTGTCTGGAGAGATGACTGATCATCCTATGGAGTTCTGCTCAGATTTCTCACCAATGAATTTCTGTTCAACAAACACTTACATAGTCCAGGCTGGTGTCTTAAATAGTCCCTCAGGACCTGTCGCGTCTGTTTCCACACTGCTCTGCATTGGGGAGGCTGCGGAGGAGCTTGGGGGACAAAAGGAGAGAAGGCTGGAACATTTGCCACCAGCTTCTTTCCCCCATTCAGGACTGGCCACAGCCCTGGTCATGTCAGTGCTCTATAGACAAGTGCCTGTGTTGCCCAGGGGCTGGGCCCCAGGGCCGTGCAGTACCCACACTCCCTTCGTTAGGCTGCTCACAGACATTAAAGGCTGTATGGAGGGTCCCACCTGTCACTCCACTCTTGTCTGGTTTGCACATTCATTATGTGCTTCCAGTGGGCAAGATATAGCTCCGCCTCTAGAGAAGCTCCTAGGAGGGCTTCCCTGCCACCACGAACAATACATTCTGTGATGGCGTTGACACCTGTATGTACAGCAGCCATTAACCTGGAAGAACAAAGAGGACTTCCAGAGAGGATGGCCAGGGTGCCAGTCAAGTGACAGGGTTGGGTGCCAGTACCCTTTGTCACAGCCAGAGCCACAGATGTGACAGCAAGTGAATGGGCTGTACTGACGCCCCCTGGAGTTTGTGGTTCTTAGTGGTGACGGTGAACTGGCGGGAGCAGCCTGTGGGCTGCATGAGGGCTACAGCTTTGACCCACTGGTGCCTGGCCTTATGCTCATGGCTCATCATCATGGCACACAACTGCAGATCCCAGCACTCCGGAGGTGGTGCCAGGAAGACCGGGAGTTTAAGGTCATCCTCAGTCTCACAGGATGTTCAAGGACAGCCTGAACCACAAGAGACCTTGTTCCAAAGAAAAGAAAACAAGATGGGCTGAGCAACGTTGGCACACGCCTTTAATCCCAGCACTCAGGAGGCAGATCTCAGGTGGCCTCTGAATTCAAGGCCAGCCTGGTCTACAGAGAGAGGGACTACACAGAGAAACCCTGTCTCGAAAAACCAAGTGGGGAAGAAGATGGGGTGGGAAGAGAGCAGTTTGAGGAAGCTCGTCATTGTGGAGTCATGCTAGCCATTGACATGCTGAAAGCAGCCCGTGCTAGTGGAGAGCTGAGTCCGTGTCCCAGGGCATTCCACGGGACAGGAGAATGCAAGGGACAGCACAGGATTGGAGCTGGGGCAGGGTGGCCAGCTCAGTGAATGACTGGGGGAGGGCATGACAGCTTGCCTCTGGCTTCTCTTCTGCTATATAGTCTGTGGAGAAGCCTGGTCTGCCTGCTGTGTGACCTGGCTGCCTGCTGGGAACCTTCCACTGAGAAGCAACCCCTCCTTTGGGCTGTGGCCTCTAAATCAAGCACACTCATGTGTCTGTCCATACTGTTATGGTTTTGGACTCTTTAAGAGGCAAGCCACGCCCACTCCCAGTG
>LOJH01052287.1:1914-15496 GCA_001685095.1 Ellobius talpinus
CTCTCTCTCTCTCTCTCTCTCTCTCTCTCTCTCCCTCTCTCAAACACACACACAGATGGGAGGACTTGTCAGATTGTATACCTTTATTCTCAGAGCAACTGTTCTCAAGCTGTAAATTAAATTAGAAAAGTTGTTCTTCATTATGTCTCCTACTTCGCCTTTTATGGCTGTGATAAAACACCATGACCGAAAGAAACCTGGGACGGAAAGGGTTTATTTCCCGTTACAGCTTTTAAGTCCATCACTGAGGGAAGCCAGGGTATGAACTCAAGGCAAGAACATGCAGCAGGAGCTGAGGCAGAGGTCAGGAGGGAGCACTGCTTACTGGCTCACTCCTCTAGGCTTGCTCAACCTGCTTTCTTATGCAGCCCAGGACTACCTGCCCAGGGGGGGCACCACCCACAGTGAGCTGGACCCTCCCACATCAATCAAGAAAATGTCCCTGCAGGCCAATCTAATGGATGCGTTTTCTCAATTGAGGCTCCACAAATGACCCTACCTTGCGTCAAGCGGACAAAAAATTAACCAGTACACTATGCCTATGTACTTATAGAAGAGAAAAATGATGTTGTAGACAAGAATCATGTTTGACCTGCCGCTTAGAAACCACGAAACCCTAAACAAGCCACTGCTCTGGGCATAGATGTCTTCGCCATGACAGCTGTGTTGTGCGGTAGGACTGGAGTTACAGCTGTCATGAGAGAGCATGCTGAGCAAGCCTTAAGACACCCCACCCCCACCCCGCACTCCACCCCAGGAACCCAGCCATTGAAATGCAATGACTCGTCTCCTGGGGTTGCCCGAGATTGAAAGAATTTGTCAGGTCTCTGATTCTCAAAGATTTTGTTTTCGTTTTAAAAAGAAAACAGGCCGAAAACATATCGAACGGAAAACGCACGCGGTGAATTTGTTTGAGACAGGGTCTCTCTTTGTAATCCTGGAAATCTCTGTGTAAACTAGGCTGGCTTCGAATTCACAGAGATCCTCTTACCTCTACCTCCTGAGTGCTGAGATGAACAGTGGGAGCTGCTGTGCCTCTGCAGCACGCGTGAATGTTAAAGGGTATATACACGGAGCAAATTTCCTTCATTCAACCAGGCAACCAAGCACGGAAGAATGGGTGCCAAAGGCATTCTCAGGTCTAACGTTGCCAACTTCTCAGTGTGAGGGACTGTAACCCCATGGGAGGGGGGGAGATCCACTCAAACAAAAACGTTCATTTTTATTCCCATAAGATGAAAACAAAAAAAAGAAAGAAAAGACTTGCTGAAAAAGGTACTTTTCTCATTGTTACGACAAAATGTCTAACAAAGTCCACATGAGGAAGGAAAGGTGTGTTTGGGCTCACAGTTCTGGGGTATAATCACCGCAGAGAAATCATGGCTGCAGAAGTTAAGGCACTGGTCACATTGTATCTGTAGTCTGGGGGCAAAGAGAGACAAAGTAACATTCCCAACTCGCTTTTTCTTTTCATTCAGTCACAGTGCTGCAATGGTGTTGTTGCCCATATTTAGGAGAGCTCCTCCTACCCTAGTCCACCATAATTAGTGCTAATTGTCAATTTTATCACCTGGGAGACTGGCCCTGGCCACACCTGGAGGCATTGTCCACGGAACATTAATGGAGATGGGACACCCCACCCATTGTGGATATGGCCATTCCTGGGTGAGATCCTGGACTGTCTAAATGGGGAGAGGGAACAGAACGGAACGGCATTCGCTGCCTTCTTCTTTTGATTGTGCATGTGATGCGATCAGGTGCTTGAAGCTCCTGCAGCATTAACGTCTCCATTAGAGTTCCTGAGCCTTGGGCCGGAATAAAGCTTTGCTCCTTCAGTTGTTCTGCCTGTGTTTTCAAACAGCAATAGGAAAAGCAGCAAAGTCACCGGTGCAACCTAGGAAGTCCCTCATGGACTTGCCCTAAGGGTTATTCCAGAGCCTCTCAAACCGACAACCCGTACTAAACATTCACTCCCCAAAGGAGAATAGTAGAGGTGGGTGGGCAGCTTCCTTGCCTGTTTCAAGCTGTGGGATGGGAGGAAAATGCTGGTGCCTCTGTGTCTTTGGTGGAGACCAGCCAATCTGGGTCCTGCCTTCCAGGATCTCTCACCAAGCACTTTTTATTAACACTTGGCACTGAGAGCTTATGGCCCCTGGTAGTAAAGGCAATGACTTTGTCCCAGTTGCTTTCTATGGTTGTAATAAAACACCATGATGAAAAACCACCTTGTGGAGGAAAGGGTTTGCTTCTTCTTACAGCTTACATCATGAAGGGAAGTCAGGGCAGGAACCCAAGGCAGGAATCTGGAGGCAGGAACTGAAGCAGAGGCCATGGAGGAACATGGCTTACTGGTTTGCTCCTCATGCCTTGCTCAGACAAATTTTTTATACAACCCAGGACTACCTGCCCAGGAGTGTCACTGCCCACAGTGGGCAGGACCCTTCCATGTGGACCATTAATCCAGGAAATGTCCCACAGACTTACTTCCAAGCAATCTGACAGAGGCATTCTCTCCAAGCCATTGCCGGCATTTCCAAGCAATCTGATGGAGGTTCTGTCTTCCAAGATGACTCTTGTTTGTGTCAAATGGGAAAAACAAAAAACAAAACTACAACAAAACAACACAGACTTTACGGCTTATTACTCAAATATTCAGGATTCCAGTTCTCCTGAAGTTCCCAGAGAGGAAGTTACAAGGGCAAAAAGCATGAGTTTTGAATCCACCATCACAATCAAGAACACCTCTGGCTATAGGAAGCCAGTTCCCCCCATGGAATTGGTCAGATTCAATTTTTGGCTAGTGTGCCTCTGAACTCTGGGAAATATGCCTGGGCCTTGGCAGATACAAGAAGAGAGAATGCAGTTGAGTTAGAAGAGGGGCAGGCAACCTGTCCCTCTGACCAGCAGACTGAAGAGCTCAGGGCTGGGAGTCAAAAAGGCAGTGCTCTCTTGCAGAGAGACATGAGTAAATTAACAAGCCTTGGTTGCCTCCTCTGTAAGATGGGATAAATTCTTGCACTGTTGACCGAACAAAGAAGCTAAAAATAGCCTAGACCAGTCTAGGACTGTCAAACTTCCTACTGTAGGCAGTCCCTCCCCTGGGCCTTGAAATAAGGTCCCACTTCATCCAGCAGCCCCAGCCTCCAGGTGGACACGGGACACAGCCACCTGAGAAAAGCTGGACCCTGCAATCTGCTCTCCCTTGACATTTTAGAAATCGCTGGAAGCAGGACTTGAAACATGCCTGGAGGAGACAGCACCATGGAGTACCGGTTGTGAAAGTGGAAGCCTCGTGACTCGGAGACAGGCATGTCTTGATGAATTCCAGAGGATGAAGAATGTTAAGCAGGTACCGAGAACAGCAAGGGGACAGTTGATGACAGCCCACAGCATCTGCCTTATTTCTGTCATCAGCTAAGGAGCACCAGGCTTAAGCCAGGAGGCCTTAGGCTGAGTCTGTTGTTTCCTGGCTCTGGGTCTCCATCTCTCTGTCTGCAAGATGAAGGGGCAAGAGTGAGTGGCTAAAGCCTCCTCCCCCCACCTTGGCCAGGCTGCAACTGCCCCAGAAAGTAGCTTAATCTTACCCTGCCTGTTCACTCAGGGCTCAGGAGCCTGACTTCAGAAATGTCCGTTCTGAGATGAGTCTCAGAGAAATGTCCTCTGGTTCTGAGATTCTTGGCCTCAGAGCAGATTTGTGAAATCTTACCCTGGCCAGATGCTCCAATCTGCCTAGAGGCAGGCAAAGGTGGCATTGGTTGGATGCCAGGGCAATGGCTGAATCAGCTCAGATCTGTGCTTCCTCTACCCATGGCACGGCTTTGCAGAGAGGCCTGACTCACAGCCACGTGGGACAGACAGGTCTCAGAGAGTGAGAATCCCGAGCAAGGCAACCATTCACAGGCGCAGGCAGGGCACTGGACAGGTCAGAATGTAGAGTAGCTTCCTAACTGCCATATTTACTTCCCAAAGCATGGAGTAGGCTACATTCCACAGATATTTATTTCTTGGGTATCCACAGGATGGGTGGGACAGCTGTCCTCCACCCCTGATGTGACAAATTTTTAGCTGACTGGGCCTCTGCCACTTTCAACATCTGCCTTCAAATCTATGTCTGAGAGTTGTCAGGTGCATCTCCTTCTAGTCCACTTCTTCCTCCAAAACCTTCATCTGTCACATGGCGGCCTCTAACTTGAAGAGGTCTAGGAAGTCCAGGCAAACTGCTGGCTACTTCTGTTACAGTTTGACTGGTGACCCAGACACTGTTTCTGAACACCTCAGAAACAGAAGCCACCAGTGTCCCATGCATGGCACATAGGGAAGCAAGGGAGCTGCTGGTACTGGGAGTGGCCACAAGAATGACTCAGGTTCTTTTTATTTCCCCCTGGAAACCAGCTTTGCTCCAAAGAAATGACAAAGAAGCCAGCAGCCCAGTGTGAAGCAGGGACTCCACCTTTCCCACTGTGGTTTGTAAGAAGCAAACATGAAAGCTAGAACTCGCCGCAGACAAGCCTCAGCTCCCCCCCCCAGTGTGAAGTGTGGAAAGCCCCTGGCTTTCCCTGGCATTGCCCACAAGTATAGGTGCCTTCTCCAGCCCCTTTCTCTGGTGCCCCGACCTGTCACGCTGCCTGACACCTCGGCTCTATGCCCGGCCTGTGGGCCACTTTAGGCTGGAGCTCAGGGTTGGAAGCCAATGCAGGAGCCTGGCCCAGCCCAGTGGCTTTGATGGGATTTCATCACCCCGCCTGTGACTTGGCCAAGTGCCTGGGAGAGTGCAGAGCATCGTGGCCCCAGGCTATCTTCTTTCACTGCAGAGGCTCTCCCCTCTGAATAGAAGGAAACCTGGAAGAGGGGCAAGCCTGGGCTCCCCATAAGAATTACCCCCAGACTGAGCCATCTGCCTTCACCCTACTTTCCCAAGAGACAGAGACAAGATAAAGAGCCAGAAAATTAACACGGGGACAACTTGTTAATGATTTTATTGCAGGTTAAATAAAATGTCGCAAATAAAACTACAGGAGACCTTTTTTTAACCTTACCGGCTGTAAATAGACATTAACTCAATTACTATCAGCAGTTAAGGCCAGTTTGGGAACAGTGGTCTCAGACAAAAAAGACATTATCATCCTGGGAAATGAATCCAGAATAAAGGGAATTTATTCCACCTTGGCTAATGAGCAGCTGTATAGGGATGGAAATGAAGGCCTTTGCCTCGGAATTGCTTTTGACCGTTGGGGGGTGGGGGGTGGAGAAAAGGTTCGCCTGTACGTAAAGCTCTTGGAAGGACATTAGGGACATTGTTACAATGCAAATGAGGAAGGCCGTTGTGTTTGGGTGGTTTATGGGTTTAGTAAAAGGAGTAACATTTCAATTAGTGGGGAAGGAATGAGAATCTGCCTCAAAGAGGCTTAATTGGCGACTTGGCATTCCCAGGGGACTTTGAAGTAGCATCAGAGCAGGGCAGTTTTCAGAAATGGGTGGAGAACAGAATAGAGCAACTTAGGTCCTGGGCTGGGGATGTTGGAGGCAGATGGGATGCTGTGAAGGTACCATCCGCAGGGCTAAGCAGATGCCAGCCACATGCAAATGCCCACTCTAGCTTTCCTGGCTCCTGGATGGTGTTCCCCCACACCACCTCACCCAGCTACCCTGCCGTCTCCGGGAAACCATCTGGCTTCAAGGACTGCAGCCCTAACCTCACCAGTATGGAATTCCTTTTTCTTTCTCAAGAATCCCTTTCCCTGCAAATTCAGCTCCTGATTGCACAGGGTTATGGGGGAAGGGTGCACTATGGCAAATGAAGTGTAGGGGTTGTGGTGTGTGTGTGTGTGTGTGTGTGTGTGTGTGTGTGTGTGTGCCTCCATGCACCCACAAATAGGCTTAGAGTCTGCAGGGTCTGAAGCCTGAGAATCCAGTGTGACCTCTTCTTGGGCTGAGCTTTAAGTAGATGGTATCGAGGTTTCTTTTCAGTTTGAGAAGTTACAAAGGTACCTGACCCATGAGAGTCCTTCATGTTTTCTCTGTTGCTTTGGCACCCATCTCCATGAGTTTGTCAGTGCAGCTTGCCTGTGTGACCCTCAAATATCCATTCATCTTGTTTTCTTTCCCTTTTCCTTCCTTCTTTCTTTTATTTGTTTGTTTGTTTAATTGCTGTTTGTTTTTCATAACAGGGTTTCTTTGTCGTGAACTGGACTCGCTCCACAGACCAGGTTGACCTCGAACTCAAAGATCCGCCTCCCGAGGGCTGGGATTAAGGGCGTGCACAGCCGTGCCCGACAAGGTATTACCTCTCACTTTAGCCCCATTCATAGATGAAGGCAAGCCTTTTTTTTTAAGTTAACAGAATACCGTTCAAGACAAGTCTGAAAACCACCTAAGTGGAATGGTAGTGATCTGACCACGCCCACGCCGTAGAGAACTTCTCAAGCCCCACCCCCTCAGCAGACGGGACAGGGAGAAGAGAACTGCGATTCATTGATTTTGACTTTAAGGAGAGTCAGCTAATCCCCTGTCCAGAGAAGCAGTTGTGAACACAGACAGGATTTTGCCTGAGGACTTATCGTGAAACTCTTAAGAGCTATGGAGTCCAAACACCAAGAACCCTGAGACAGGCTTCCTTCCCCTGATTCTCTTCTCCCGTGCGTGGGTGGCTTCTTCTGGAACGCTGGCTCATATCTCTGGAGCCTGTGGTTTGGGGATTGCTGTTAGCCAACGACAACAGGGCTTGAAGAATTTGCTTTGTGTCTAAAATGGGTAGGGACTCGCCTTCTGAGCAACGCCAATCCTCTAGCACATCTCAGTTGGTGACTTGCCGCCTTCCTCCTTCACCCTGGTAGAGGAGCCACACACCTGCCAAACCTCTCCCCTTGGCTTCTTTGGAGTTGCAGCTGGTAGAAAACATGACAGCTGCATACGCCCTGAAAGCTGGGCCTCTCAGCAACCTCAGTGGCACCCCCAATCCACCATACCATCTTGGGGTGCTTGAGTTCAGCCACATCAACTCCTGATTCCATGAGAAGACAGGAGATGCCAGCAGCTGGCTTATTAGCCACAAAGCGCCCTTCTACCCCTAGATGATATTGTTACTCTATGCCTTGGCACAACACAGAATCCATTTTGAGTGTAGAGAGAGGCTTAAAATTATCCCCCACTGAACTGTGCATCAGAAACTAAGACCCAAGAAGGTAAAGAGCTCTGTCCTGATGCTCTCAGGGAGCAAAGGACAGAGTTGAGACCCAAATCCAGAGGTAGCACTAAGGCCATCGCCTACCTCCAACAGAGTCAAGTCTCTGCTCCCCCTTTCCAGTAGGTTTTGCCTGCTCTTAGCGTGGGAATTGATTTACAAATCCTACAAAGAGAGAAGGGAAGGGGAAATCTGAAAGTCCATAGGAAGCCAGCCCTGAGACAGCGAACCATGGATTAGCATGCACTCTTGCCTCGCTGAAGAAGTGCCTTGCATACTTTATGCTTACTTCTCCAAAGCCAGTTATTATAGTCTACGTTGCCACAGTAGGGCTTCCATTAATGCTCAGGAGGAAATTCTCTTATTAGACCATTACTCAATATTGTCATCCTCAACATCCCTCAAGCTGCACAGGCAAAAACTGGGTCGGTTATGTCCCCCATACAGAGAAGAAATCAGTCTTTGAGGTCTCTGAGAAGAGAGACTGCTGATCAAAGCTACACTCTTTATGGATGGTTCACACTGACCACACCCCAAGTCCTCCAGCCGTGAACAACTTCGCTTACACAAGACCGCCTTACACACTCTCTAGCTGTTAGGCCACAGAATCAATGTTTGAGTAAATATCACACACACACACACATCCTTGTCCATCCTCTTCCCGTGTCTTTCAAGTTCCCCATGCCTTCTCCCGGCCCCTCAATGAATGACGGAACTCGTCTGTGCCCACACGCTCTGCCCTCCAGAATCCAGAGGGTCCTTCTTGCATCCTCCTAGAGTTGCCCAGGGTTCTGGAATGGAGGATGCCACTTTCAGCCTCCTGTATGAAGGGCCGGGATGTAAGAAAATTCATTAGACCACCTAGGGACGTGGAGAGGAGATTTAAAAATTCCTCTTCAGGTTTGCTGCTTGGTAGCTGCTTCTGGAACATATGAGGGCAGGGGGGTGGGCAAGTGGCTGAAGGTGGCAAATATGAGCAAGTCTGAGGAGTTCACAACCCACACTTGAACCTCGTCAGAAAAGCAATAATTGAAAACATTTCAAAGTAGAGACAAACAGAAACAAAAAAAAGCACCAGAAAGAACGGGCAAATTACGTCCTTATACACTTTCCCAAAACCAAAATATAAAAAGCTAGATATGTGCTCTTTCTTGGTGATGCAGGAGGTATCGTAGAACCCACTCTCATATCTGTTAATAAGGGACTTGAGGGCTAGGCGTGTAGCTGGGTGGCAGAGCACTTGCTTAGCATGTATTCAATCCCCAACATGGCCCGAATCCTTTTCCCTTTTAATGACACAAAAAAATGCGTTCTTTTTCTCCACTGTGTGTGCATGTGTGGACATACTGGAAGTAAAACTGTGTTCCTTCCTTGAATCCCCCACCCACCTTTTATCTAGAAAGTGGCAAGGATCTCAAAACTGCTGCGCCCTCCAGCCAGTCTCCACCCACTGTCTAAAGTGGGAATCAGGTCTCTGGGACTCTAACCCCGCCCCTCTAACAGACAACAAGTTTGAGGTCAGACTGGTGTATGAGGCGGGTTCTAGGACAGCCAACGCTTCTTGTTGAGATCCTTTTTCAACAAAGCACAGACCAGACCATTCCTTCCCTCTGGCTAAGACTCTCCTGGGGTTCCCACTGCCCACCAGAGGAAACCCACTGGCATAGAGACACTCCCTGAAGAAAGCAGCAGAGACTGGGCTGCCTGGAAGAGGCTCAGACCTACTGAGTTGCTGGGAAGGGCACCCTCCAGTCTGTTGAACTGCCTTCGGGCTGTGCAGTGCACCCCTCCTAGTTTCCTGCACATTCTATGTGGCTTTCTTTCTCTCTTGCCTCCTTCTGCTTGCTGGGACCCTCTGCCGGTCACCCAAGCTGCATCTCAGGAAAGCTTTATCTAGATCCAAACACATCTCACCAGCCTGACCATTCTCTTACAAGTCCTGGGCATTTCTGTGTCTGCCACTTAGAATTATCTGAGTAGATGTCCACATCTTTCTCTATACTTTTAAACAAAACCAAGGTCTTATTGGAGAATAACATACACAGAAACATGTTTCAATCTTACTACTGCAATTTGTTAAATACTTTCATATTTTGACCAACATCTGGAACACGAAGAAGCTACTAGTTTGGAAGAGAGAGGCAAACTTCAGTTCCTCTTTGCAACATGGGCACCAAGTATAGTAGCTGGCATACAGTATGTATCTAGCAATGACGGTTGAACAACGCAATAAATGGTGGTTTTCTCTCATAGACCTATTTAAATTTTCTACCAGTCACTGTTTTTCCTAAGTTGTCCAAGAAGACAAATCAGAACGGCTTGTCTAGGATTTGAGCATCTGAATTCTGAATGTTGGGGGCTCTGAGAAAATGTCAGTGGTGGAGAATGGAGCCTCAGGGAGAGGCTGACTCCGCGATCTGGTGTTGTGACAGACTTTTACTAGGGATCTCTCTCTCTCTCTCTCTCTCTCTCTCTCTCTCTCTCTCTCCTACATACCCACACACCCCAGAAAGTGGCATGCATACATAGGAAGCTCATGACATACATACAAAGTACAGATATCACCAAAGTCCAACATAGTGAGCTAAGAGTTTTATTGGGGTTACATATAAGAATATGGATGAGGGGTCACTCACAGGAATGACTCAAAGACAGTTGCTTCCCAAAAGCCCACCCTAGCATGGGTGACAGCTCACAAAAGCTGGGAACCTGGAGTTCACTGAGCAGCCTACAGGTGGTACAACATGTTGGAGAGTGCCCTTTCCAGGTAATCAGTTGGTCTAAACCTCATCCAGGAAGTTTGGCTGGTTTCTACCTTTTTTTTGTATTGGTCTTTTGCCTGCATGTATGTCTGTGTGAGAGTGTCAAATCTGAGAGTTACAGATAGTTGTGAGCTGCCACGGGGGTGCTGGGAATTGAACCCAGGTACTCTGGACAGCAGTCTGTTGTCTGAGGTTTTTGTCCTGCCTGGTTCCCACAGTCGTTAAGTCCCAAAGAAATCACACAGAGGTCTACATGAATTATAAACTGATTGGCCTAGTAGCTCAGGTTTCTTATTAACTCTTATAACTTATATTAGCCCATTATTCTCATCTATGTTAGCCACGTGGCTCGGTACCTTATTCAGTGAGGCAGTCACATCTTGCCTCTTCTGTGGGTCATGACTGCAGACTGAGACTTCCTCCTTCCCAGAATTCTCCTGTTCTCATTGCCCCACATCTACTTTCTGTCTGGTTGTCCTACCTATACTTCCTGCCTGGCTACTGGCCAATCAGCGTTTNCTTATTAACTCTTATAACTTATATTAGCCCATTATTCTCATCTATGTTAGCCACGTGGCTCGGTACCTTATTCAGTGAGGCAGTCACATCTTGCCTCTTCTGTGGGTCATGACTGCAGACTGAGACTTCCTCCTTCCCAGAATTCTCCTGTTCTCATTGCCCCACATCTACTTTCTGTCTGGTTGTCCTACCTATACTTCCTGCCTGGCTACTGGCCAATCAGCGTTTTATTAAAATACAATTGACAGGGTACAAACTATTGTCCTACAGAAGCAGTTGGTGCTCTTACTCACTGAGCCATCTCTCCAGCCCCAGTTGGTCTTGGTCTTGTTTGTCTCTTCTTTGCAATTTGACTTGTCTGAGGATGATTCTTACTTGACTTGGCTGTTTATATATTCTTGGAGAGGCAGGGATGTAGTAAATCTGGTCAGTTTCAGGGACTTCCTGAAGCTATTTTTTAATTGTTTACTTCCTGCTTGATGAGGTTTTCCTGTGGAATGTGGAAGGAGCATTTCAATCTGGAGGGAACTGCTCACTGTACAAAGACCTGGGTATACATATTGGTAAGATCCAAAGCCTGAAGAAAATTTAAAGGCACAGACTTCTTCATATACTTAAAATTACCATCATAAGCCAGGCGGTGGTGGTGCACGCCTTAAATCCCAGCACTCGGGAGGCAGAGGCAGGCAGATCCTTGTGAGTTCGAGGCCAGNAAAAAAAAAAAAAAATTACCATCCTAGCTGCCATTGCAAGTCACAGTATTAAAATGAACTTGGGACAACTGAAAAAGTCACTGGAGCATAGGTGGTGGTGTTTGTCTCTTCTATGCTCAGCTCCTGGGGTCTCAAGTCTGTCAGTGTGGCCTCAACTCATCAGCCGGCACTACACTCGCACAGGGGCCTATTATCATAGTATGTATAGCATGGAGTACATACTCCCTAAACCTTAGTGTCCCCATTCTTTTAGAGAAAGTCCACAGGAAATAAACCACCATATAGTGAGCACCTACTGTGTGCCAGGCCCTGTGATTTGTAAATATACAACATTTCTCCTACATATCTGCTCACTCGAGTAGATGATATCTCATTTCACAGAGAAAACTGAGTAACTAACACCGGGTTTGAAGCCGTGTCTTTGATGACAAAGCCAGCCCTTGGAAAAGACATTCTGACCCTGTTCAGACCATCCCTCAAGTCAGGGACCTGTTTAATGCCCACCAGCATCTGGCCCATTCCCTGGCTTGAGGACAGACACAAAGCCAGGGCCTCTGGTGAGCCGCTCAAGTTCCCTTTCAGGTGCCTCTGTTTATATTCTTTTCACCAGCCCACCTAATACCCAGCTCCAGTCTATACCTCAGCCTGGCACTATTCTCTAACTCAGTAAGAATTAATAACCATTGCCATGATGGGAAAGAACCAAGTGTAGGGAACTCTGAGCCCTTCAGGTTTGGTACCAACAGAAGAAAATAAGAGGCAGGGAAATTCAAACATTCCAGGATGTTTCATCCTGGCTGTCCCTGTAAGAGAATGCCCAGGGCACACCCATTTTCCTGAGATGCACTTATTTGTCCCAAACAAAAGTTGGCTTCAACAAAAATAATCCAACTCACTTCCCGGCTTCTTTTTTGCTTTTCAGGGGCAGGAGACCCCTTTGCCTGCCATTTACTTCAACCCTATTATATTTCCTCTGAGCTTTGAAACTCAACCCCTTCTTTGATGGGTATTAGTGGAACGTGCTTTCCTGTCTCCCTAATGAACTTTCACTTGGAAAACACCCCCAAACATAGATGCAAGACTGTAGCCGCATCTTGTTCAAAGCACAAGAGACCCTGTCTTCTGGTCCCACCTCCCCCCCTCTGGTCCAGCCCAGAGGAGTAATCAGCCAAGGCTCACAGATGGGATCATTCACAGTTTTGCTTTCAAGCTCCCTGGCCCTTTCCGATTGTGTTTACTTGGTCGGAGACTCAGCCCGGCCAGAGTGGGTCCCCTGACAGCCCTGTCTTGCCGTTTCTCAGAGGTTCTGATTGGGACTAAACCTGGGCTAATCCGTGGGAAGTGACTGAGTTGGGGTGTGCTCCTTTCTGAGCTCCTGGTGAACGAGAAGAAGGGGGAGTCCCCATACAGAAGCAGATTTCTCCAGCATTCGTCAGGGGATCCTTCAGCTCTGACGCCTGGAAACCAGAACAGCAGCCCTGAAATAATTACCAGCTAGAAAAAGGAAAATCTACCCCAAATGGAAAACAGCTTGGCCACAGGACCAAAAAACGTCTTTAGTGGAACAGTTCTTTAAAGAACTAAACAAACCAAAACCAAAACAAAACAAAACAAAACAAAAAACCTTTACATGCCCTTTAGGGAAGAGCTCTCTAAAATCAAACCAATATTAATTTTTAAATAAAACTACATATATGTGTTTGGAAAAAACTATAAAGAAAATAAGGGAGCAATAACGTTCAAAACCAAAACCATTGTATGTGCCTTTGTTTGCACGCCTTCCTTCAGTGGTGTCTCCTTAAGGAGAGATCAGTTAAGCAGAAGCATGCGAAGCAAGACAACTATAGTCATCAGATACAACTGCCCACACCCCAAATTTCCAGCGGAACCTGGCAAGAAAAGGAGCCGACTGACTCCAGAAAACCTGTGACTTTTTGTTTAGCCAGTTGCTGGTTGTGGTAAGACTTTGCTTTTGACTCCTTGCTTCTTCATCCATGAAGCAGAGCACATAAACAGAATTAAACCAGGCCACGAAGGTGCTAGCAGCAGGGCCCCTGTGACTCTGCCAGCCACCTTTGGCTCGTGCACCTCGTGATCAAAGTCCCCTGCAAGTGGCTACTGAGCACACCTTAGCCCAAGGGTTCAGAACCCTCACCTTATGAGCATCTGCTGGCTCATAAGGTGAGTTTGGAATGCCCAAGTCTGCCTTCCCTCTTGTGTGTTTCCAAATGGACTCTTCTTCATCCTCCTATGGGTTAACTCTTTCCTGTGCCTCTAGTTCTCTTGTCCCCAGAGAACAATGACATTTTCCCGAGTCTTTTATAGCTTCCTGTAGTGTTTGTCTTCATTTTGTTTCCATATGTGAGCTGACCCTATCCACCTTCACACACTCACACACACACACACAC
>LOJH01052290.1:0-12374 GCA_001685095.1 Ellobius talpinus
GCCTGCAGGCATACACACAGAAAGAATATTGTACACATAATAAATAAATATTTTAAAAAAGAAAGTTATTTTTAAATTAGCCAGGCTAAAGAGTGCATTTAAATAATGGAATGGCATTGTAATGTTACAGGCCTCACACATGCTTTCTGAGAAGTAAAGAAATCTGGGTGGCTTATAGCTCAGCGTGACCATGTGGAAACAGTTTTATATTGATTATTACAGGAAAGAAGGGTAAAAACACCTGAGCATTTCATTCGGGCACAATGCCATTTCAATGTTTAATTTTTTAACATTTTATTTCTTTATTATATAGGTTGGTTCTCACCTTCCACTATGTGGATCCCAGGGATGGAACTCGGGTGGTCAAGTCTAGGGTCTCTTGTTTTTCCTTGTTGAGAGGTGTCTAGCCCAGTCTGGTCTATAACTCTCTATGTAACCCAGGCTAGCCTGGAAATCACTATGCAGCCCAGGCTGGTCTTGGGTGCTGGATCCTCCTGCCTCAGCCTTCCAGCACTGACTGGGGCTGACATTTCTAAGGTTTGCAGTAGAAGGCAAATGGCTTTGCCCGTCCCTCTTCAGTTTCCCCTCCTGTAGCGTGGACTTTTGATGGCACCTTCCTCAGAGCTGATTTGAGTTTCTGTGGATTCTAAGGCATTCTGCGAAGCTCTAGGCACTTAGGAATCACTCAGTGAACAGTAATGACCACTACAGTTATGCCATCGACAGGTGCCCCTGGCAAGCCTGTCTTCCCACGTACCCCAATAACTGGTCAGAACCCCCCCACACTCAACCAGGACTCTCACCAAGCCTTGTAAAAAAATGTATTTCAATTATAATACATGTTGCTTATTTATTTGCTTTATTTGTGTGTGGACAGGCACAGCTGTCCTGGAGTGTGAGTGCCGTGCAGATGCGGAGGTCAGAGGACAACTTGCAGGAGTCAGTTCTTTCCTCCCACAGTCTGAAACCTGGGGATCAAACTCGGGTCATCCGGCTTGGCAACAAGGGCCTTTACCCAGGGACTTGTCTCTTTGGCTCCAAGTGTGGCCTTTTGCATCTGGCCTCCGGGAGCAGCAATGATATCTCTAAGACCGACTAGCTGTCGCCCGTAGTAAAAAGTAGTTCTTTTTGTCTTCCTGAAGAATATTCCATGGTACGGACAAACCCTGGCTCAACATTCACTCCTGGACACACAATTGGCCACTTCAAGTCATTCGCAAAAATGAATAAAGCTGCTATATCTACTGTGTGACATCCATGAATAGTGGGGTTTCTGGTGGGGTGCAGGGCAGTGGCTAGCTGGAGGACGATTAGAGTTCAAGAGAAAAGCACTTGAATGGACAAGCTGAAATCCCAGCAGCCACTGGGGAAAGGCGAGTCACGCCACGTGGCTTAGGGTCCAAGAAAGAAGACAGGTTGAGCCAGCAAGATGGCTTAGTGGGTTAAGGTACTTGCTGTAATGCCCAGCATCCATCTTTGGAAGCCCCCTCCCCCTGGGAGTTGCCTTGGTCCAGACTCCACCTCCAGGAAAGCCCACCAAGTGCTGACCAGGGAGGGTCAGGACCACTCCCACAGGCCGCTGCCCAAAAAAGGAACATGTGGTTTTAGGGTTTTGCATGCCCTGCCCCTCTGTCTCTCCCCTCCTCCGCCATGCTTTTCTGGCCACCCAGAAGCACTGCATTTAGTAAACATGGGCATTGATTTGGTCTAATTTGGTCTGATTGGAATTATTTGCATCGGCGGAGAGGCTTGTCTTAAGGAATATACCTAACACTTGCCACCAAACCTGGTGACCTGAATTCAATCCCAGGACCCACATGACCAAAGGAGAGAACCAACTTCCACAAGTTGTTCTCTGACCTCCACACACATGCCGTGGCACACACACGTATGCATGCCCACCCCACATACACAATTAAACACATAAAAAAAGAAAGCAGATTCAGCAGTGGAGGTCTGCAAGTATCTGTATGGGGCATGGAAAGGCAGAGGGGTCTTCAAAGAAAATAGTGAGAAAACCCAGAGGGTTAGAGGGGATGAGCTTAGGATGCTTTCATTGTACAAAAGGCACACTCCCTCCACAAGACCACACCTCCTAATCCCTCGCTTACAGTGCCTCTCTAATGACTAAGCCTTCAAATGGATGAGCCTACGGGGGCGTTCTAGTTTGAACAACCACAGTTAGTAAGCAGCATGGCCTCTGCTTCAGTTCCTTCCTTGAATTCTTGCTCTGACTTTCTCAGTGATGGACTGTGACCTGGAAGTTGTAATAAGAAATAAACTCTTTTTCCCCAACTTCCTTCTGGAGGTGGCCTGGGGAGCCCCTGGTTCCTAACATTCTCCCTTTTGCTTATTAGAAACATGTGAGGGAGTAGAAAGGAGGGCTGATGAGGCGGGAATATGGGTGCTGCCCTCCTTAGACTGCTTCCTGTTGTCTGGGAGCATCCACATCTTTGGGGACCTACGAAAGCTAGGATGCTGGCCAAGGCCTGGGAGAGCAAGCTGTTTCACTCACTGTCCGTGCTCTGTGGGACCATCTGGGGCTGGGGACTTACAAGCAGTAGCTGGAGCAGTTTGTGAGGCTGGACCACCAAGGATTAGCCTTTGAGTCTGTCCAGGATGTAGATTTTGAGGGGGCATCTGGAGCTGGCAAGGATGCTGGGGCAGATATATATTTGTGAGAGAAAGTAAAGTTAAGGCATTTAGGGGGAATTTTTTCCTTAGGTGTCCATTTGAAACTTTTAGGCATTTGGTCCTAGTAGCTGGGAAAGGGGAGTCCCAAGACCAGGGGAGAGAGAGAGAGAGATTCCACCTTGTAGTGATATTTCATTTGCATTTTAATAAATAAAACTTGCCTGAAGTTCAGATAGTAAAACAGCCACACCAATCAGCCTTACAGACCAGGCAGTGGTGACACACACCTTTAATCCCAGTAGCTACATTAGTTTGCCATAGAAACCAGGCAGTAGTGGTGCATGCCTTTAATCCCAGCACTAGAGAGGAATATAAAATAGGAAAAAACAGCTCACACACAGAGATTCTCTCACAGAATCATTCTGCGATTCCTAGAGGCAGGACTGAGGTAAGAACCAGTGGCTGGCTGTTTTGCTTTTCTGACCTTCGGGTTGAACCCAATTTCTGTTTCTGGGTTTTTAATAATCATGCTCCTCCACCCTCAGGAAGAGGCAAAATTGGCAGGTGGGGAACAGGTTGTTGGCTGACGATACTTATCTGGAGTCAGTCTGACCTGTGACAGGTGGATCCACGTCGATTCCCTGACCCTTACAATAAGTTTTTTAAGTTTACAAAGAGAGATAAGTTTTAGATATGTCAGCATTGCCACTGTTTGAAATCCATACTAAAATCCACATTGTAGAAAAGGCAGTAGACTCACGCCTTTGAATCATAGTAGAAGCTTGGGGACCCAAAATGATTTGGGGCTAAAATATTAACACACTTTCCAGAGAGCTGAATACACAGATTGGACAGAGATGTTTCCAGCACAATGAGAAGCATTTTTAAAGTCTCTACTTAGAAGACAACCAGAGGAAATTTAAAATCTTGAGCTTGTGGCTATGATAATAGTAGTCAGTGCTTACGGGAGCTGGATTAACAGCTGGTCAGAACTCCACTGACTAATGTTAAACTCAGCGTTTGAAGTCTTAAATATAACAATAGCACACAAAGGCAATGAAATCTGAAACAATTTTCTTCTTTTTGTTTTGTTTGAGACAAAAGTTTCTCTGGGTAGCCCTGACTATCTTGGAACTCACTCTGTAAACCAGGCTGGCCTCAAACTCACAGATATTCTCCTGCCTCTGCCCCCCCCAAATGCTGGGATTAAAGGTGTGCACCACCACACTCAGTTCCAACATTTTTCATTTTTACATATATCTTAAATCACTCTCATACCTTTACAAATAACATTTACATACCTTAAGACATTTTCTTTCATCTTTATAACTTGCATTTACACATCTTAAAACATTTCCTTAGACACTCCTGACTTAAGCTTTCGTTTCTCCAGACCTTACATAAACCACTCTTCTGTCTAGTCATCACCATGAGACCCAGGTGGCTGATTACTGAAAGCAGTCATTGGAAAGGGAGCTCCTTTAAATAAAGAAACAGTAAAAAGTTACACTTAATCTACTTTGTGAGTATCTCTCTTGTTTTTGGAGTCTGGTAGCAAGGTAAAGGGCCTCCCTCAGCTGGAAGCCTAGGAGAGGGAGACCTCAGGCCTGATTTTTACACTGCAGAGAACTGAGCAGGCAGCTGAAGCCTTGGCTGCTGCTGTTGAACTGAGGGAAAGCTAGCAAAGCTATGGCTAGCCCATCAGTCAACCCCATCAGAGATCTGGGACAGATAAATTTTACCTGAGTAAGCAAAAAGTTCAGACCAAGCAGCTCCAAAATTATTAAAAATGACAGGTCCTTACCGCCTACCTGGACAATTACCCTAGATCCCTCCATGGTCCTGAGGGCAGAGGTCTCAGAGCAGTGTCTGTTGTCGCCACCAGGCCCAGAACATCCAACAGACTTCCCCCCGTGGAGTAGGAACCTGGGGGGGCAGCTTACCTTATCCAACAGACTTTCCCCTGGAGTAGGAACCTGGGGGACCAGCTTACCTTATCCAACAGACTTTCCCGTGGAGTAGGAACCTGGGGGCCAGCTTACCTTATGTGGAGTAGGAACCTGGTGGGGGGAGCAGCTTACCTTATCCAACAGACTTTCCCCTGGAGTAGGAACCCGGGGGGCAGCTTACCTTATCTAGGCAAAACAGGGCAATCAACTCCATAGTATCCTGCTCGACCACAGTTTGGACAGGGTCTGACGGCAGTCAAGGTGAAGAACAGGTTTTCACCGAGCGACCGACTTTCCACATTTAAATCATGCTCCAGGTGGAGGTTCTTCTGTACCCCATCATCTTCTTTGGGGGAGATTATGGGTGCTGCCAGGAGTTGGCGTGTCTCTTTACCACAGAAAGCCCCCCCTTTCAATTAAACACTTTGAATGCCATATTCAGCAGATCTCTGAAGAGTTTGAAGATCATCTACTAAGTATATCTAAACTAAACAAGTGTTGCTTGTGTAACTTTGAAACTGTACACAGGAGGCTAAAGACAACTTGTTCTGTGATGAATTGCATTAGTGCTTAGCAAGATTGCAAGTGTAGTTCTGAGCATACGAAAGATTCTCGCCATCTAAAAGGTGACTACTAGCTTGCATGCCTTACATTCCATCCTTGTTAGGTTTAGACTTAAAAATAGCATTTTTTTAATTGAAGATTTTCTAATATCAAAACAAAACTTTTCATCATAGACACAGTCAATAGGGAGACTGGCTATTTTACTGATCCCTTTATAGTGCACCATTATAAGACATTGCAGTTTCTTGAATTGCTTAGTTCACACAAATGGCTGAAGGTTAACAAGAGCAAGGACAAAGTAGCTAGATAAATATTACTATAAATCTGAGCAGACCTAAGGAACTTATAAATCTTGAATATCAAATATATCTTACTTGTCAAGCATATATTGTTACTTATTTAAGTTTTCTAGTAGCTTGGCGTTGAACAGTTAGCAAAGATGTAAGCATTTAGGTATAAATCTCTAAGTCAGCTTTTGTTAGCCTGAGTACATCTTTATAACCTTAAATTTTTATCATTATGTACAGTATATTCTAAACCAGGGTTGAATCATATGTATAGTATGTTGCAACAAATATATTCTTAGATTTTTGTTATCATACAAAGGTCCATACTAATCCAAATATCTGAGACTTTTTGCTTCCCCAGTCCAGAAAGGAGATGCAATGATAAACAGAGGACTCCTTAGGACTAAGATGTTTACAGTTCTTGCTTTGTGCCACCTGGTTGTCTGAAGATGGTGGGTAAGTCACATGGTATGCACTCTTTAACCTTAGGGAATATGACTGCCAGCCCTGCAGCTGCTTACATCTGCATGCGGTCCATTGGCCAAGATGGAGGAGAGTCACATGGTTGCTGTTTAAAAAACATCTGTTTTCAGAGTAGTTGTGTGTTTTGTTTTTTTGGTTTTTCAGGACATGGTTTCTCTGTAGCTTTGGAGCCTGTCCTGAAACTAGTTCTTGTAGACCAGGCTGGCCTCGAACTCACAGAGATTGGCAAGCCAGGAGGTGAGTCTGTTGCAGGTAGACTGGAGAGAAAGAGTAGGGTTCTAGTGCAGCTTAGATACCCAAATGGGGAAGAAGCAGGCACCAGGATATTCTGCCAAGCTCAACACTAATGTTAGGGTTTCTGCAGAAGAGCACCTTGGTCAAGGAATGTCACAAAGATCACACCCATGCAACGGATCTCACTCAAGAGATTCATTAGGGGAGGACACCTTGGAGCAAGGACAAGAGAAAGACAGGAAGAAACAGAGAGGCATGGGGTTGGGGAGGGGAAGAGAAACAGAAACAGAGATCAAGAGCGAGGCAGAACAGGAGAGCGGGCCCTGATGGTGGTGACCTTTTAAAGGGCATCGATGTTGCTTTGGGCAGCTGGTGATGACATGGTTGCTGGTGCTGAGTTGCTGAAGTCAAGCTGGGGGCAAACCTGGTTCCTAACAATGTGTGCTGCCCTGCTGCCCACCATGATGATAATGGACCAAACCCCTGAGACTGTAAGCCAGCTTCAGTTAAATGCTTTCTTTTATGAGAGTTGCCTTGGTCATGTGTCTCTTCACAGCAATAGGATGGTGACTTAGGGACTGGCCTATTCCCCATAGCTTGCTTAGCCTGCTTTCTTATACACCCCAGACCACCAGGCCAAGAACAGTGGACTGGACCCACACACACTGATAATCAAGCAAGAAAAAGCCTCCACAGACTTGCATAAGCCAATCTAATGGAGGCATTTTCTCAACTGAGATTCTCTCTTCTCAGATGACCTAGCTTGTGTCAGGTTGACAAAAAAAAACTACCCAGCACAGTGGGGGAAGGAGGAGGAAAATTACACTGTCAAAAGTTGTCGTTATAGGGGCTGGAGAGCTGGCTAAGAGCACTGGCTACTCTTCCAGGGGAACTTGACAGCTCACAACCACCTCTAACTCCAGTTCTTGGAGATCCAAGACCTTCTTCTGACCTCCAAGAGCACTACATGCAAGTAATGCACAGACTTGTATGCATGCAAAACACATAACAATAAAATAAAATCATTACATGTATGTGATGTAATGTTTATGTGTATGATGAGTGTGTGATGAGTGTGTGTGCGTGCACTTGCTATGACATGTGTGTGAAGGTTGGAACAGCTTCACGGAATTGGTTGCTTGTCGTCCCCTTCCACCTTTATATGTGTTCCCAGTTTTTCGGGACAGGGTTTCTCTGTGTAGACCTGGCTGTCCTGGAACTTGCTTCATAAACCAGGCTGGTCTTAAACTCAGAGATTCACCTGAACTTAAAGGTGTGTATTACCTTTGCCTGGCTAGGTTACCAGGCTTAGGCACAAGTGGCTTTACCTGTGGAGTCAGTCATCTCATGGACTCATTTTTTGTTTTATTTTTTGTCTGTTTTATTTTTCAAGACAGGGTGCCTTAGGATTTCTATTGCTGTCAAAATAGTTGACCATGGTAACTATTTTTGTTTTGTTGTTGTTGTTGTTGTTTTCGAGACAGAGTTTCTCTGTAGCTCTGTAGCCTGTCCTAGAACTAGCTCTTGTAAACCAGGCTGGCCTCGAACTCACAGAGATCCACCTGCCTCTGCCTCCCAAGTGCTGGGATTAAGAGTGAGTCACCATGACCCATTTTTGTTTCACTTTTTTGGAGACAGGATCTCATGAAGCCCAGATGGAATTCTGATCCTCCTGCCTCTACTTAACACCACCACACCTGGGTAACACTTATATGTGTGATTGTGTGTTATAAATATGCGTTTACATGCACATACACCATATATATGCATAATATATGTGACATAACATATAATACATGTGATGTATACATAAGTATAAATAAATTCAATGGAAGAGTATTTGGGACTGTAGCTTGGTAGCAGAGTACTTGCTTAGTACATCCTCAGCAACAAAAAAAATAAACTTTTGATGGACGGTGGTGGCACATGCCTTTAATCCAAGCACTCAAGAGGCAGAGGCAGGAGGATCTCTGAGTTTGAGGACAACCTGGTCTACAGAGTGAGTTCCAGGACAACCACAGCTACACAGAGAAACCCCATCTTTAAAAAAGAAAAGAAAGAAGGAGGAGGAGGAGGAGGAGGAGGAGGAGAAGGAGGAGGAGGAGGAGGAAAGAAGATGACTTTTTAGTCAGAGAATTCCAGAGTGCTATGGGCTACAGCGTCAGAGACAGCCGAGCATCCGGTAAAAAGACAATCTGTTCCAAGAAAAACAGGAAGCCTGGGACCTGCCCTGTGATCTCTCTTTGTGACTTCAAGTCCTGAAGGCAGGCCTGAACACCCTGCCTGGCTCTGGCTTCCTTTCCTAGCTCCGGAAGGAGCAAAGAAAACAATCTTGTGAGGCCCTGGTGGCTTATGTTGGGGTGGCATACCTTAATGGCCCTGTTGTGGCCCTGTGGACTGAGGCCTGAGGTTCCCTATACTTTACCAAAAAGGACACTAAGGCCCAAACAGGACTCAGGCCACCTGTGGTCAACCTGGAAAAGGGATCAAAAAAATCTCTGCATCTGAGATTGTTAGCACTCTAGAAGATGCACAAGTGTTCATTCACACACTCACTCAGTCATTACTTGTTCATTAATTCACTCACTCCCTCATGCACGTGTTCATCCATCCTCTCAGTAACGCATCCACTCACTCAGGTGTATGTCCGTCCATTCATTCATTTGCTCACTCATTCATTCGGTCAATAGCTCATTAATTTGTCATTTTAAAACATTGATTCAGTGAGTCATCAATTTACCAAAACAGACCTGATGAATGGAAAGTGTACCTAAGTCAGTCCCATGATGCTGGTGGCTCACACAGGATACACATATGTATACTCAAGCCCCCAAATAGATAATAAATCTTTAAAGAAAATCTGCATGTTATTTGTATGTTTACCTGTTCATGTGTGTACCTGTGTGGGGGTACATGTGTGCACCTGTGAAGGCCAGATGCCTTTCTCTGTCACTCTCCATTGAATTTTTTTAAAATGCTTTTCTTTTGAGGCTGGAGGGAACTTGAGTTGCCAGTCTTGCCAAGTGAAGGTTTTACCCCCTGAGTCGTCCTTCCTATTTGATGCAGGGTCTCTCACTGTACATGGAGCTCACTGATTCAGCTGGGCTTGCTGGAGAGTGAGCTCCAGGGATCCTCTTGGTTCTGCCTCCCCAGTGCTAGGATTAAAGGTGTGTGTCGCCCACCTGGATTTTTTCTTGGGTACTGACGATCAGCACAGGTCCTCAGAGCAGCCCCTCGCTGCTTTTGAGATAGTCTCATATAGCCCAGGCTAGTCTAGAACTCTCTCCACAGCTGAGGCTGGCCCTTAACTCCTGATCCCTGTCCCTGCTCCCTCAGTTCTGGGATTACAGACATACACCACCATGCCTGGCTTTCTTTCTTTTTTTTTTTTTTCATGCCTGGCTTTCAAGTGAGTGCTTAGGACCTGAATTCGGGTTCTTCTGCACACACAGCAGATGCTTTACACATTGAGCCGTCTCCCTGGGCCAACAAAGACATTTTAATGCCACAGTGATTCCCATCACAAGCTCATGGAATGGCAGGTCAGGAACTTTCCCTTCCCAGGAAAAAGGAGCAGCGTTGTACAGTAGTATGAATGAAGGGAAGACTTTTGCTGCTGTTTTGAGATAAGGTCTCATGTAGCCCAGGCTGACTTCAAACTCCCTCAATAGATAGCCAAGGTTGGTCCCCCTGCTTCTACCTCCCAAGTGCTGGGGTTACATGTGGTTGCTGCCACACCCAGCAGGGGATGGTCTCCAACCCCTCATTTCTCACATGGAAAGTGAACTAGTCTGCAAGTCAGCTGCTAGGACCCACCCCTTTCCACTGCCCCTTCAACCCCACATATATCTGTCCCCCACAGAGTAGTGAGAAATTCTCCCCTGCAGCCTCCTCTGCCTGGGTCTACCAGCCCCACCTCACACCCCATCATGTAGAGGTCAAAGTCTCCTGCATTTGAGCAACTTCAAGAGCTCCCCTGCCCCGCCCAGCTGAGTCAGGCCTGGCAGTGCCCTGCAGAGGTGTGGCCTTGACAATCAGGTCTGGCGGGCACCTGGGTGGTGCTGGACACTTGACTTGAAGGGATCTTTGAAACCACCCTTTCGGAAATCAAAGCCACTCTGTGAGAGTCCCCAGGCTCTGGTTAAGTCCCCATTAGCTTCTCCAGAAGATCCAGGCTCCGGGATCCTGCTCCCCTACCCATATCTGTGCGTTGTCATGTGACTCACCAGGAGCCCTTGGTGAGGAGAAGAGAAAAATCAGAGAGGTTGACAATTGAACTGTAGGTCACATAGCCAGGTCTGAAGTGGAACGTAGCTGATCTTGGCACAGTTGCTCTCTTTTGGGGGTAGGGGGCATCAAACTCCTTGGGTCCAAATCTTAAATCTGACATTAGGTAAATAGGGCAAGTCCTGAATTTCCTCAAGTAAATGAGAACATGCTAGCTGGGTGGAGTAGGGGAATGACAAGGACAAAACCCACAGCCAGCGCAAGGGCCCTGAGGTGAGACACATCTTAATGTCTGAAAGGAATATTTGGGCGGTCAGAGGCGGATGGGCTGTTGGACTGTGGTACAAGAGGAGGCTATAAGAACAGGGTGGTGGTGGAGCAATCTGCTCCACTCAGGGACTGGAGGCTAAGGAACAGACTTTGACCCCAATGAGGTTAGAGCCACAGAGACTTCTGCACAAGGGAGGATGTGATGGGACTCAGGTATCCCCAAGACGACGCACAATAGAAGCAGCAGGGAGGGCCGGCTTCATGTCCTCCCACCCAGCCTGAGAGGAGAGGAGGAAGCAGAGACCTCAGAATGACATTGGGCGCCCCCCTGACCCCTCCCCCCGCACAATGGTGGGTGGAGTTGCATTCTGCATCTCCTGGGCCAAAGCAACTGGACAACTCTGGGCAGGTGTGTGGGCTCCTGACAGCTGTGCACATAGATTGCGTGCTGGGCAAGGAGCAGATGGACTTCTAGGGGGTGCCCCTACCATCTAGGTTTCCTTTTTGTGGCTTTAAAAACTAATATAGATTTGCTGGGCAACTGGGGCAAGTCACTCTGACCTGCTGGCCCGGTTTCATCATACGCTAGCATCCACAAGCGGGAAAAAGAACAGCACATGCAAAAGTTCCGAGGCGGTCATGCCCTGGTGTTACACAGCTGCCCACTCTCCCTAGACTATTTTGACAGTGGTTGATGGGAAAGCAGACGCTTCCCAGGAGAAGGTGTGGAGGCAGGAGAAGGTTGGTATATCCAGAGATGAGCCAGGACTGAAAAACCCCAGAAAACTGATGCTAGGAGAGGAACTATAGGGAAGAGATTTTAGACCATAAATTAATAAAGACATAGCTACATCTTCTGGTGGACAGAAGTTTCCAGACTGGCTCCCTCAGATATCAGTGCTGGCTTTCTGAGTCACACCTCCTAGACTGACACCCCTGAGCCTAGCTGGGCTCATCCACCTTTCTACTCCGACCCAGAGATGGGCATGGAATCCCTTGAGCCCCTTGTGAGGTATACTAAGCAAAAGCCTCCATACCTCTAGGCTCCAGTTTAGCATCTTGTCAATAGTGGAAAACAACAGACCTTCCCTGCTCTGTCTACTGCACAGCTATAAGCAAAAACTTAGTAATTATTGTTACTCCACGTGTAACGTTGACGTTGTTTTCCAGTCAGAGTGTCTCCGGGGACAAGCGGGGACCTACCGGGTTTTGATGCTCAGTCTTTTCCTCCCCAGCCCAACAGAAGACTCAGTTTCCCCATCTTGACCCCATTGCAAGGGGGAAATCTTCCCCTCCATGCCCCTCCCCTGTTCCACTCCCGGCTTTGCCCACCCAAGCCCAGCTCTGCCTGGCCCCCACCTGCCTTTACAAACCCCCAGCTCCCTACCCATCCTAGCCATGCCCAGCCCACAATGTCCCTCCCCATCAAGGACTTCCCTCACTAGCCACGCCCACAAAGACTACCCATCTCTTCAGTCTTAGCCGGGTCCTTATCTTAGAGCAGAGACAGCCCCCATCACAGCCAGGCTCTAACCCTTGGGTCAGCTCTGTCTCCATCCCAGTCCCCAGTCGGAGAACAGGCTCCTTCCCATTCCCAACGTTTCTGCCCTACTCTCAGTGCTGGCCCCGCCCTATCCTAGGGAAAGCTCCACCCCCGTCCGGGCCCAATCTCATCACAGAGAAGGCCCCGCCCCATCTCTCAGCCTCATTCCGCGGCTGAGGCGGG
>LOJH01052293.1:3277-15650 GCA_001685095.1 Ellobius talpinus
TCGGGCTGGAGCTTCATGGCATCTGCCACACTTCCCTTCTTCCCAGCATTCTGTGCTGTCTACCCACCCACTTAAGGGCTGCCCTATCCAAAGGCCAAGGCAGTCTCTTTATTCAACCAATGAAATCAACTCACAAACAGAAAAACCTCCTACATCATGAAGAAAATGCAGTGTCTGTTCAAAATGTTTTACTCAAATATACGTACAGGAAATCATGTCATTGGAGAAAAAATGGAATGAAACTAGAGATAATGCTAAGCAAAACAAACCTTTCATTTATTTTCTTTGGTCTTTTAAGACAGATGTTTGCACTGTACCCCAGTCTTGCCTCCAGCTTGCAATCTCCCTGCTCCTGTCTCCTCAGAGTTATAATTACATACCTGGCATCTCCCATTTTCTATGTATTTCATATTTATTCTATGTCCTCTATTGAATCAAATTCCTCTTTTTATATTATAAATTTTACTTGTACAGGTTTAATGGAATTATATGTCATTATTTAATCTAAGTTTTCACTTTTTAAAGGATAGAATGTTTGATTACATTAATACAGATTTAACTCAATGTATACTCCTTTCCTCTTTGCAGAAATTAAGACTAGGAAAGCTTATCTCTGATGAATCCCTCCTTGAGTTTTAGTCTGCAGAATCTAGTGGACTTTTCTGCATGGCCAGTTTCTTTATTCAGTTGCAATATACAGTTTCTCAAGAGTTAGAAATGGTAAGGTCTGTCAGTCAGTGTGGCTTGACTGAGAAAAGACATTCTTGTGCATTTTATCATTTCAGAGAAGTATTAGGAAAGCACAGAGATGAGCCTGAGGGAACACAAAATCACTGAAGATTATTAAAGAAAATCCACAGACTGTGGAGATGGCTCAGTCAGTAAAGGGCTTTCTGCACAAGAATGGGGAACAGAGTTTGATCCTAAGGCTCATACAGAAGTCTGGACATGGTGGTGGACAATGGAAATTCTAGAGCTGGGAAGATGCAAAGAAATGAGTCCCTGGAATTTTCTGGCATATGCCAGATAAAAATGATGGACCCTATCTCATAAAATGAGGTCAATGGCTCCTAAGGTATAATATCTTAAGTTGACTCCTGCCTTCCAAAGACATGTGCACATATGTACCAGCACCCACACATGTGTGCATACATACTCACAGACATGCATATGCATACCTATGCTCACACACAAATGTAAATGGAAAATAGCAATTAACAGGAAGAGGAACACTGATATCTTTATGGCACAGTTTGCTAGCAATGGGAGAGAGAACACAGACCAAGTTCAAGTATTTCACTTCAGAAGCCAGGAGCATTTTGAAGGAATAAAGTAGGCATTCCACAGGCCACCTGTGTGCTTGAATCTGTTGTTCCAGAGAAGAGCTAAAACTATCTTTATCACAAATTCTCACAAAAATTGAGGATGAAACTTATCAAAATTTTAATTAACGTGATAATAATATCAAAAATATTTGAATAAGTCTAGAATCTTCTCTCTTCTTGCCAACTTATCTTTAGTGCATTGCTTTCATTTTCAGAACCACAAGGGGGCTGAAGGGCTCCAGGTACAATGCTCACATCTCAGGAGGAAAGGAATAGACCACAGGCAACAAGGTAGATTGCATAATTGCATCAACTGTCGACGGAGAATCCCCAGAAGTTCCATCTCACATTTTTCTTGACATGCAATCTACAGAAAAAGATGAGAAATGTCATACTTATGTCTGTAAACACAGTCAGAAGCAAGAAACATAAAACTGTTTTGAAAAGAAAAGTGAAACAGGATATTTTGCAGTAGATACTGTCTCTGTGATAGTCCTCATTTGTCCAAGTATTAATAAGTTCCCTTTGTGTATATAAAATAGTCTTATTACTCTTTCTCCTGGCACATAGGTAGTAATTAGTGTCTGCCTATTGGGGCTGCAATCCAGGGTACAGGTAATATGCATCCATCTCCACCAGTCTCCAGAGTGGCTTTGGTGGCCTCTTCAATTGTATATTAACAACATCTCTGTACTCCTCCTCCATTTGGCGATATGTAATACAAGAATAAAAATGTTTTAAATGAAAGTAAATAACAACAATAAAAACTGCTTGGAGCAATTAGCTTGTGGAAAATAGGAGGAAAAAACAAAATGAGAAAGATTAATCACCAGTGTATCAGAGTAATTACTTGAACCTGATTGGGAAGAAACAAGTGAGGGATTTCTTTACTTAGCTATGAAGCATATTTCATGATTAACCCAAATAGAACTTTTGTTTCAGCATGCCATTTCCTTCACATCCCTGGGCTCTTCCATCTGGAGAGCACTCCTCTCTGTTTTCTCCCACAACCCTGACAATGGCCACTGGAAAGAGAGCTTTGGGGCATACACATAGCCTCAGGGGATATATTACTATTTATTTACATTTACAACTCCAGAATTGTTTAGTATTTGACATCAAGAGGCTATTATAAGCATGGCTTCATGGGCTCTTAAAAATTAGTACTTATTGAATTTTGCAGGTGGCTTGCTCAGCAGCTAAGAACATTTGCTACACTTGCAGAGGACTACAGTTCAGTTCCCTACAGGCATCTCCCACAGTTCACAACTACTTGTAATTCCAGCTCCAGAAGATCTGATGCCCTCTTCTGGCCTCTTCAGGCAACTAAATACATGTGTGCATACATATACAGAGACATATAAATACTTATAAATATAAATATAATAAATCTTAAAATTATACAAAATTTGTACTTTTGGTGCATTTACTGGTAATCAGACTCATGTTTATGTACATGCTGCTGAGGAATAATCCTCTTGCACACTGTAAAAATTTGTTATTTAGGTTGGTTTAATAAAATGTTGATTGGCCAGCAGCCAAGCAAGAAGTAAAGGTAGGGTGACTAAACTAAGGATGATGGGAAGGCGAAGGATGGAGTCAGGAGACACTCGTCAGAGGCAGAGAGAGCAAGATGGGCATGCTGTACTGAGAAAAGGTACTACCATGTGTCAGAGTGTAAATAAGGAATATGAGTTAACTTAAAATGTAAGGCCTAGTTAATAATAAGCCTGAGCTATTGGGAGCTATAGATTTAGCATTTAAAACTAATATTAAGCCTCTGTGTGGTAATTTTGGAAGTGGCTGCTGGATATTTGGGACTGAGCAGCTCTGAGACAGGGAACTTCTGGCTACAACATACAGCCAATATTTTCTCTGTTTTTGGGTCAGGTTCTCCTTATGTAGTTCAATCTGAACTTGAACTCTTCATTCTCCTGTCTTTCAGGAGATGAGATTAGCCTTTTATACTGCCAATGTCTAACTGTGGCCAGGAGTTTTGCGGAAGCGTTATTTTCAATTTTGAGAAATCACCTTTAATGCATTAGCTTTTATGTTGTACCCCTGCTACTGTTTACTTAGGCTACTGAAACTTTGGATTCCTACTCCTATTATCATGGGCAGACTACAATGTCAACATCAGTTTAACCAGTCCATGAATTACCGTACAAACTGTTAAATGCTTCTGGATTTCTCTAGACCAGAATGGAGACCTGACATTTCAAGCTAATCTAAAAGAGTTGAAGCATTTTTATTCCTTTAACGAGTCAGTGTACTTTCCCTTCCTAGATACCTCTTAGTGCAGCACCCGACAGCTGCTTCCATTTGAAAACACTGTGGGCCCAGCCATGTGATCTACCCCTTTACTTTTCTTCATCTCTTTTCTGTGATTCTAGTCAAAGCCTAAGCAGACTTTCCTTGGCACTCTGCTTTTCAAGGTTTGTCTGAAGGCCCTCTTTTGTTATCTTGTGGCAAATAGCACAGTTTTTCTCTTGTTCTCTTTCTTTCTTCTGGCAGTTGTTGGAATTTATATTTTACTTGACTCTTTTTCCCTTAAATTCTAATTAGATTTCATTGGGGTTCCTTTTCAGTCTAAATTATTTTATTGATAAGACCACTAAACTCCCAAGAGGTACCACTTTTCCAAACTATTCATCAGAAGGGAGCTGCTTGACACTTTGAAATCACAGTGTAAGACAAATTCCTAGAAGAAAGCTGTTGGAATAGATTGATTGGCTCAGTGACAATGGATAGTTTTGAATGTTTCTGATCCAAAACCCTAATTACAATTTCTTTTGAGCTATTTTCATTTCTTTGAATAGAAATAGTATGCTCACCCCTGGGTTAGACCTAACATTCTGATAAATAGATTGAAAACATTTGGAATGTATTAATGGCTAAGAATGTTATCTGCTACAATAAAACTTTATGAAAATAGAACCTGGAGTAACCTAGCTCTGTCTTCTCAGGCCTTAATCATTTTGATTTGGCTCTAGAATAAATTATTTCGTATTCCCTTTGAGGCAATAGCAGTTCCAGCATAGGGGCATGGCCAGATCAATGATACTGTGTTCCAACACAACTTGTTGTCAACACATTATGAGATCCGTGACATAGAAGAGAGTACCATAGCTGGACAATATGCTAAGATGCATACATGCAATATGTTGCCATATTCATTCTAAGATTTTGGAAAGTGACTGATAGAATCTTTCATGTAGCCCATACATAAGACACATACTTTTTGCTAAATGCATTAGACTTTATGCATTTACATGAGAATAAGATCTCTAATAAACCAGAGATGGGATGGCATAATGACCCAGTGTATGAGTGCTTGCTCTGCAAGCATGAGGATGAAGACTCACATTCCCAGCAGTCATACAAAACAGTGATGTATGGCTAGGAGTGCCTGTGCCAAAGTTTTGGGAATCAGAGGCAGGCAGACCCTGAGAACTCAATAAGGGGCCATTTTAGTTAAAACAGTAAGTTTCTGCTTCAGTGAGATACCATTGCTAGCGACTTAGGAAACACATGATATCCTGTCCTTGCTGCTGAATCTATGGGCATGGGCACAAGCTACCCATACACTCACAAGAATGCAACTCTTACATCACACACATACTCGCACAAGCACATACACACACAGAGAGAGAAGAAACAGAGCATATAATTTTATATTGATGTATTTAAGTATTTATTATTTTTCACATTTAGGTTGTTATTTTCATTCATTTGTGATTCTTAGGCAGCATTTTGACTGCTCATGAAAGTCTAAAGTTTTCTTTTTATTATTAAAATCCATGCAGTGGGGGTCCTTTTATAATGGATGTCTCTGCCTGTTGCTGCTCTGGATGTCACTGTAGCAGCAAGATGTGTGTTAAGCATGACTTTCAAACCAGAGTCTCACATTCATTTTGACAGCCTACAGTGAATTCTCTACCAAAAGCAATTTCTTCTGAGACTACGATGAACAAGTCCTTGCTAAGTGGAAAGTTTGTGGAACTTTTGATGTGGCTGCTTGCTTGATTTCTCTGTACAGAACACCACTGTGTGACCGACCAGGGCTGTTGTCTCACAAATGATCCCTTTTATAAACTGCTGGGTTGTTGGAATAGCAAGTTTAGCTTTCAAAATATCCATCTGAGGTTGAAAGAGTGAGAGTTCTACAGGAAAAAGCAAAGTTACCGAGTTCTGTCACTTGAAAGGCATAGTCTTTGCCAGTGATTTCCTAGTCATTGATTTTTTCAGTATGAAATAAAACAAAGATTTGTATGACAGATATACCTTAGCCTCCTTACACTGACACAGAATAATATCACCTAGACAAATACAAATTTGCCTATGGGTAAAAACAAACAAACACAAATTTGGGAACATTTATGTTGCAGTTTTAAGGCTCATGAATGCCAAAAATTTTGTTTTTATTATTAAAATCCAAGTAGTATGAACCCTTTTATAGCTGAATAATAATGAAATTGTGTGTGTGTATGTAAACAAGAGAAGAGATATTGATACAAACATAAAGAAAGAGAGAATGCCAACAATAAACATAAGTGTATGTGAATAACATTTATCAGGAATGAATTATTGAGTGTCTCTTAATGACATGTAATGTATTTCATATTTACTGTATGCTGAATATCATGCTGGGCTAAAAACTTTGCATGTGATACTTTATTCTACTCATAACAGCTCTTTGAAGTAGATGCTTTATATTGTATTATATCTCCACCCCAAATCTAGTTCCTGAAATTCTAATCCACAGAGTATGAAAATATTATCTTATTTGGTCATACAGTCATAGAAGATAGATTAAAAGTTATGGTGTCTGACACAAGGCAGTTTTCCTGGAGAAGGCTTTATTTTTATTGAATCTGAAATGTTTCTCATAGGCTCATGTTTCTGAATGCTTCTCATCACCTGTTGACATTCTATCAGGAGGCTGAGGAACATTTACACAGTAGAAGAAACTCTTTGACAGAAGGAGATCACAAGAATCAGACATTTTAATCCTGCTCTTGGCTCCAGCCTTTCTGTCTTTGTCCTGGTCTGCCATGATATGAACAGTCCCTACCACATACTCCTGCATTTGAAATGAAGTACTTCACCATGTCTGCCCCCACCATGATGAACCAAAACTTTCTAAACCTACGAGTGGAAATACTTGTTTTCTTGAAGTTGTTCTTTTCTGTATTGTAACAGCAACAAGAAAATAATGAATAGAGATAGTTTCCTAACTAAAAAATCAGGTCTTTATACAAAGAACAAACTTTTGCACAGGGTGAGGAACACAAGTAGAACACCCCATGACAATTGGAGCTAAATGGAGAGACATGGCAATAAATGCTCCCAAGTTCCTATCTTTATGCATCAAGATTAGTGTATCTTTAAACCTTCATCAGAAAGTGTCTTTTTGCAGCAGATGTTAACTAATACAGAAACCTACAACTGATGAACTTGTAAAGAATAAGAGACTGTGAAATGCTCAAAACTGAATGAGGCAGCTATTACACACTCCTCCTTCCAATACTCAGGGATTATCATGGAAGAGGGGTTGGAAAGACTGTTAGAAGAGAACTCGGAAATAGCTGCAGCAAAACGTGTTATCCGAACATTGCACTGCACTCTAACACATACGCTCACAATGACTTTGACTACATAAACAGACAAGACCAGAATAAAAAAATAGCATCATGAGTAGAGGAGGAAGTCATGGAGTCTCATTCCTAGCTGAGGAGTTATTGGCAATTGGTGGCTTCTGGAGGCAGCAAATATGTGCAAAAGCAAGTAAACTTGAGGTTTAAAAGACGATGACACGAAAGTGGGAAGGAAAAGAAGAGAGAAGAATGAGGGTATGCATATGGCTTTGACAGTCAGTCTTCAGTCCATACCTTCTCAGTCCCACCATTTGTTAAATTAATAATATAACTTTGTAAAGTTATGTGTGTTTACAGTCTATAATCTGTAACATTCTGTTCTTTGGCTAGAGATTTTCTACCTCTATTCAAACAGAAAATGTATACAATTATGTATGTTTTGAAGTCAATTAGTCATGCAAATTTTTTTCTGAATGAAAAACCAAATGATGCATACTGGTCTATTCCTGGGACAAATATTTCTTTGGATGTTCTTTTTGACTTACAACATGTGCTTCCTGTGTGCTCCACATACACCAAAACAGTAGCAAGAAGAAAAAAGAAATCTCTATGTGTAAATGTAAGTAAATATTTAAGAATAATAAGTCTAATTAACCTAAGGATTTCAAGAAAAGATCTAGTAATAATAATTGTTTAAGAAGTTTAAATAGGGTTGGGAATAATTAAATCTACCTTTACTCCCAGCATTAGGGAGGCAGAAACAGGAGAGTTCTGTGAGTTCAAGGACAATTTGGTCTACACAGGAACAGTAGCAAATTTCAGGCTAGCCAGGACTACACAATTAGACTTTGTCTCAGAACTGGAATAAAAAGAATAAAGAATATAAAAAATAAATTTAGTTACTGAACAGTTAAAATATGGAAGTTACCATTTAAGGCAGTGGACTATGCCCTCCAGTATGCAGGAAAATATTTAGATGGTTAATTAAGGTAGATTTATGTTGTTGATCAGGGTTTACTCACTCAATTTGGTTAATGAAATAACCTTTCTAGACCTGGAGAAATAGAAAATAATAACAAAAGAGAACATGTCCCTGTAGATGGTACAACTTACTCAGATAACAGCAGACAATAGCTCAGGTTATCACAAACTGACAGACTATGATGAAAATGAGCAGTGGTGTGACAAAGAGCAACCCACAGGAGTTCTTTGAGTTTCAAGGTAGGGAATCTGGATGACACTTGTGTAGTTATCCAAAGAGTTAGAGGAGAAGAATTTGCAAGAGTTTTCAATTGATGCCTCACAAATTAGCACAAACTGGGTGACTTAAAAAAATGCCAGTTAATTAATTAATTGCAGTACTGTTGGTCAGACATCTGGCAGGTTCAGCCAGGGTCTCTCTGTTTAAGTGGCACACATTTTTAATGAAGGTGTTGGATGACAATTTTTTTTTGTCTACAGACATTGCAGATTTGTTTCCAATCTCATTCAAGTTGTTGACAGAATCCACTTCAGTGTGACTACATGACTGAGGCCCTCAATTCCTGGATGGGATTGTGACTGGAGAGTCTCATTTTCCAGAAGTCACCTGCATTACTCTGCTTCTCATGAGGCCCTGTTCATCTTCAAGTCATAGTTCAATGGCTCCTCCCCAAACTTAAATGCCTCTGACTCCTCTCTCCTTTTTTTTTTACAAAGATTGGGAGAAAGTTGATTTTTACACACACCCAAGTTTAAATTTGGCATCCTCGATAATATGGCTGCTTTAAAAATTAACAATCTGGATTATATTCCCTCTTTAAAGTTAACCACCTATATTATCAGGCCTCTTTAAAGTTAACCACACCAAATCATGCAGTCATGGGATTGGCAATGGCACTTTCATAGAGTATAGATTTGGATGTTTTAAGTCATTGGCTACTCCTTTAGAACCATGTTTTTACTTATTTTTCTTTGCTGTTGGTTTGGTTTTATAGAGGTTTTCATTGAGTAGACCATGTTGAAGTGGGACTTACTATGTAGCACAGGCTATCTTCATACTCATCATCTTTTTTCTCTGCCTCTTGGAAAACTTGGGCCACCATGATGACTACAACTATAGAATTTTGGCAACTGCGAGTCTATTGCACACATGGGCATACTTAGAATCCTATATTTATTTACTCTGCTAATCTTAAGTCCTGTGAACAAAGCTTCTCACTGATGTAAAAAGAGTTTGTATATGGAAGCTTCTGTTCCACCTGGTCCTGCACCCATTCAGTCCCAAAGAAACACACAGAGATGTATATTAATTATAAACTGTTTGAACTATTAGCTCACACTTATTGTTAACTAGTTCTTACACCTTAAATTAATCCATAATTCTTATCTATGTTTAGCCACATAGCTTGGTACCTTTTCTCATTGCAATACTTTCATCTTGCACCCTCTGTATCTGGATGACGACTGCAGATTGAATCTTTCTTCTCAGTATTCTCCTAGTCTGTTCACCCTGTCTATTCTTCCTACCTGCACCTGGCAAATCAGCATTATATTAAAACCAATATGAGTGACAAAGCATTACAGGATACAAGAGCATTGTCTCACAGCACTTCCCCTTTTCTTCTTTTCAAATCAAGAACTCTGAATCTAATCTCCCCTTTTCAGCTTTTTTTCCTGACTAGTATCAATAACAACTTGTAACCAACCAACACTCTAAACAAAAACAAACATCCATAATACATTTTTGGGGGGAGGAAGATGTGAGCATAGTTTTCTAGACTACTTCTTTCTTACTGAGAGTATTGATGATTATATGGGAACCCCAAAGAAAATTTAGGGTTATGGAAAGATCTTGAATGGAGTATTCTGTAAGCCTGGATCATCTGTCATCAGTCTTGAGGCTGTTCTGGATATAGAACTCAGAGGAAGCTGCAAAAGAGGTGATCTAAAGCATTGGATCATCTGGCCCATCCATTCCCATTAGAGATTTTTCAGGGGGTCTTCCTTGATCAAATCTTATTTTTCTTAACCCAGAATGAATTCACAGCCTCCCATTTCTAGTGGAAACAGAAACAAACCTCTTTTTCAGGGTATCTTTTGACATAAATTTTGAAGTCAAGTCACTTTTAATATATATAGATTAATCAAGCATCATTTATATTCAAATGTCTTTTAGCAGATGTTACTCCTTCCTCAGCAGTCAAACATTCAAAGGCAACAAAATGACATACAGTATCTTGATTTTATGTATATTTTTCGTCTTTACATGGAATCTAAACTGGAGCAGATAAGAGCTTGGAGCGCTAGACTCTCCTGATCCCAGCTGGTTAGGTGTGGATCCAGCTCTGGCCTGTACTAGTGGCCAAAAAAAGCCCCAGTCAAATGGCTTTTTCATGAGTTTGAGCCCCCAAAATTGGGAACCAAATGAAGCATGATTGATAAAAACTCAAGGACTGAAATTGGGGTTTGACCTGAAGGTCAGAAAAGCAAAACAGCCATCCACTGGCTCTTATCTCTACCTCAGTCCTAAATTGTAATCCTGCCTCAAAGAATCTTGGAATGAGACTGAGGAAGTATAGGGAGGGTGACAAGACTAGGAAAATTCTGGAAAGAGGTAAGACTCAGAATGCACTCACCAGACAGATGCAGAAGAAGCAAGGTGAGAATGACTCACTGATAAATGTTACCAAGCCATTTACCTAATATAGACAAGAATTATGGGTAATTAAAGTTGTAAGAAGTTAATAATAATCCTGAGCTAATAGGCCAAACAGTTTATAATATAAGCCTCTGTATATTTCTTTGGGACTGAATGACTGTGGGGCTTGGTGGGAAAGAAACTTCTGTATATAGGACTTGGCTTCTTAAAACCAAACATAATCTCATTACTGAAGATCATAAACAGCATTGTATATTATGTCAAAGGATTCTGATCCAATCAGGCATTGTGTGTTGGATTATAAAAGGATTATAAATTTCACTTGGTTGTTTTCTATTTTGAATAAACTGCTTAACAAGACTCTGGCCTCTTGGCACAACTACCCAACTTTCCCCCAAGAAAAAAGAGATTTGGGACAACAGAGATTTGGTCAGAGGAGGAATTGCCCTCTATGCAGCTATAAAAGTAAAAAATAATGATAATTAAATCATCAGTAAAAAAAATAATAAGATTGAATAAATCATTAATCAAGCTACAGCTTTGCCTTACAGAGTATACAATGATAATGCAAAGTTTTCTAGGTAATGAGGTGACTATGTGGATCTCCTGAGTGACCAAAAAGATAGTTCTTCATATAACAAGGTTGATTGAAAATATGTTTCCTCTTGGATTCTATTTAAGATGTATTTTCAAGTCTGTGTAAGAAAATCATACCTATTTTCTAGGATTGTCAAAGAATTCATAAAACTTGTATAGTTTATGTAAAATCCATGAGTTTGAATTGTGCCTGGCATACAGTTTGCCATCCAAATACTATGTCTTTTCCCCCCACTATAAATTTGAAGGTCTTCCTAATTATAGAAAAATAGAAGGGAACAGCTACTCCTTGCCCCTCTGTTGTTAAAAATTATACATCTGCATGATTTTAATGTCAAAATTTATTTCAATTTAAGAGCTTCACATATAAATGTTGCATTGTTTTGCTATGCTTTGCTTTCGAATTAAAGCATTCTGTGTAGGGGTCTATAATCTGCTGACTGCTTATTGAGATGTTTCCAGTTCTTAACAATAACCAGCACATGCTGTTCATAAAATCCATCCTAAAAATAGTGCTTCCAGTGCTGGGTGTCAGCTAGCGTCATTCATAGATAGTAGAACAATGACCTGGAAAGTTATTTTCTGGAACTCTTTAGATGCTAAAAATGAAGCAACAGGAATGAGGTGACAAGCTGGCAGCATACTGAATCTTGTTCAACATTAGGTGTCATTGCGTTTATTTCCTGCCTTTTCTTTTAGTAGGAAGTGACTCTTCATACAAGCATGAAGGTAACAGTATGCACTGTCTCAAAGTTCAGCAAAAAGCCTTAATGAGAAGGTAGAGAGGGGAAAAATCTCAGGGTAATATCTCCAAGTTCAGTTTATCTCTCTGTCTAACAAGGCCATCAATCTGGAGTTTCACATTTGAATGATATCAATAACGTTTATTATGGACCTGAAGTCACATGATTTGGAAGCCCACTTGTAGCTGAAAACTTTTCTCTGTCTCTTCAAGTCCCAGTGGACCAGTTTCTCTCCTGGTGGCTGGTCCCTGCAGTCACTTATGAAGCAACCATTCGGAGGCTTAATATTAATTATACTTGTTTGGCTAATGGCCCAAGTTATTACTAGCAAGGACTTACATTTAAATTAACCCATTTCTATTTATATGTATATCATTACATGGCCTGTGGTTTACAGTTGCTTTGACATCATGCTCCATTAGTCGCTGCTGCTGTCTTTAATTCTTTCTTTCTTTCTTTCTTTCTTTCTTT